>JABMCL010003397.1:417500-422500 GCA_018857735.1 Alviniconcha marisindica | reverse complement strand
TTATAGCAGGGAAAAATATGAAACAAATCGGCACAGGTTAAAAAAAAAGAGAACGGGAAGGGGTCGAGAGAGAGAGAGAGAGAGAGAGAGAGAGAGAGAGAGAGAGAGAGAGAGAGAGAGAGAGAGAGAGAGAGAGAGAGAGTCATTCACACGAAAAGGTGATAGGTAAAATTTAAGAAAAAATCGGTTCTAAAAGAAGGGTGTTTTATATTATATTATATATAATTATACATTTATCAGGGTTGCAACGAACGTGCACTTTTGATTAGCATAATGCAGATTACTTCGGCCAGTTTTAGCTAACATATCGCCGTTGTTGACGACATTCAAGCGGCAACGAAGAGGGCGCAGTGCTCTGCCGTGGTGTACAATCACTCGGTTGATGGGTTCTGGGTTAATCCAATAACGGCTCTGCACGTTTGTTATTTGTCCTTTTAAAGAGGAACGAAACGGGGGAGGCTGTACTGGTCCTATCGAATACAGGAATGGCAGAAAACATACACACATAGCGAGGCAGTTTTTCCCCTGCTTGATCTGTCGTTTTGTTCACGTTAAAAATCGACGTTCGACAGCCGCCTAAACAAAACCGTAACCGCTGCCACTTTGCGTTCAGCAGCCTGCATCAATGACGTCATAAACAAAACCGGCATACGTGTCAACAGAAGCACAACGTCACGAGCCAATCTTTTCCTGCTTTTCTTTGGTAAATAGCAAAGCAGCATGGATTTTTCTGGTGACATTTAACGCCGATTTCTAACACTAAAACAGGACTAGAAATCCAGTAGAAAACTGCTCTCTGTCTCTGTCCCTGTGTGTGTGTGTGTGTGTGTGTGTGTGTGTGTGTGTGTGTGTGTGTGTGTGTGTGTGTGTGTGTGTGTGTGTATGATTCTCTCTAGGTCTCCTTTAAATTCCATTCCAATCGATGGAGCCGGTGATGCTCGTTTGGCTCGGTTTCCCCTTTAACCTTTGCCTACTGTTCATTGAACCTGGCGATTCAGCTTTTCGCTTCATTCCGCAATCCACGCCTGCCTCTGGAACTTCGCTTTCTCTTCTCCGCGGCTTCTCTTTCGCTTTTCTGCCTTTATGCGCATGCGCTGCACGTGCGCGATTGCATCTCCATGTTTCGGGCGCTTTTGTAGTTCTGCAAGGGGGGCGACTGAGCGTATCGGCTGATTCGAAATGCAATGAGTTTAATCCGAGTTCTAACTTGACCTAATGTTTTGGCAGCGAGGGCAAAAAACCCGCTCCCGTCATTAGAGCGAATCAAGTCGCTGCTTCTCTCCTCAGTCCCTTCCCAGTCGCTGATGCCTGCAGAAGCGTTGGCGAGAGAGAGAGAGAGAGAGAGAGAGAGAGAGAGAGAGAGAGAGAGAGAGAGAGAGAGAGAGAGAGAGAGAGAGAGAGAGCCTCTTTTCGCGGTGTTTCTTTCTGTCTTCTTCCTCTTTTTCTTCGCCCTTCTCTCGATGTGTTGTCCTAGTTTCCTTGTAGCCTATCTCGGATCGGCTGTCTTTCCTCATCTGCTTCAGTATAACCACGGCTCGCCCGTCGCCGTCGCTGTGTTTCTGGGACGGGGTGTCTCCGCTGTTCGTGGTGGTGATACCTGTCTGTGGTTCTGTGCGGCCTGTGATACCTGTCTGTGTTCTCGTGACTGTGATACCTGTCTCTGTTTTTGTGATTGTGATTCCTGTCTCTGTTTTTGTGATTGTGACACCTACCTGTCTGTCACAGTGGTTCTGCGACTGTGATACCTGTCTCTGTTTTTGTGATTGTGATACCTGTCTGTGGTTCTGCGACTGTGATACCTGTCTCTGTTTTTGTGATTGTGATACCTGTCTGTGTTTTTGTGACTGTGAAACCTGTCTGTAGTTCTGTGCCTATGATACCTGTCTCTGTGTTTTTGTGATTGTGATACCTGTCTGTGTTTTCGTGACTGTGATACCTGTCTGTGTTTTCATGATTGTGATACCTGTCTGTGTTTTCGTGACCTGTCCGTGTGTTTCTGTAACAGTCAGTTGGACTCAAGGGAAATCCCTTTCCTTTTTTGCTGTTGCCATTTTTGTTTGTTTGTTAAGCAAGCCGTCAGAAGGACTTCGCTATCTTGGTATATAATATCTTTGGTGTCAGTAATATCTGTACTACGGGTGTAAGTAACGTTCAGTTTTAAACTTGGGTAAGCTGGGTTGATCGCAGAGTGACTGGGACAGGGGGACAGGTGTGGCGGTGTGAGGGTCTGGTACAGGGACAGGTGTGGCGGTGTGAGGGTCTGGTACAGGGACACGGGGACAGGTGTGGCGGTGTGAGGGTCTGGTACAGGGACACGGGGACAGGTGTGGCGGTGTGAGGGTCTGGTACAGGGACAGGTGTGGCGGTGTGAGGGTCTGGTACAGGGACAGGTGTGGCGGTGTGAGGGTCTGGTACAGGGACAGATGTGGCGGTGTGAGGGTCTGGTACAGGGACAGGTGTGGCGGTGTGAGGGTCTGGTACAGGGACAGGTGTGGCGGTGTGAGGGTCTGGTACAGGGACAGGGGGACAGGTGTGAGGGTCTGGTACAGGGACAGGGGGACAGGTGTGGCGGTGTGAAGGTCTGGTACTGGGACACGGGGACAGGTGTGGCGGTGTGAGGGTCTGGTACAGGGACAGGGGGACAGGTGTGAGGGTCTGGTACTGGGATACGGGGACAGGTGTGGCGGTGTGAGGGTCTGGTACAGGGACAGGGGGACAGGTGTGAGGGTCTGGTACTGGGACACGGGGACAGGTGTGGCGGTGTGAGGGTCTGGCAGCGCCGCTGTTTGAAGGGCCCATATTGAAGGAATTAAGCATGTGGCGTGCTTGCGGATGTGCGCTTCATGTCACTAAACTCTTCCCCGGCAGTGACAACAACTTCAGTCTCACTCGGAAACACCCCCCCCTCCCTTCTCTCCCCCCCCCTCCTTCTTCTCTCTGTGTTCACTGCCCCCCCTCCTTCCCCACCACCTCCTCCCTCCCTCCCCATCCTCTCCACCGTGTGCTAAACTCGTTCGCCGCTTCTGCTTCTGGGCACAGACAAATCCAGACGGTCGTTTCTTGAAAAGGAATCTCTCTCTCCCTCTCTCCTCCCCTTCTCTCTCTCTCTCTCTTTCTCTCTCTCTCTCTCTCACTCTCTCTTCTCTCTCCCCTTCCTCTCTCTCTCTCTCTCTCTCTCTCTCTCTCTCTCCCTCTCTCTCTCCCCCCTCTCTCTCCCCTCTCTCTCCCCTCTCTCTCTCCTCTCCTCTCTCCTCCTCTCCTCTCCCTCTCTCTCTCTCTCTCTCTCTCTCCTCTCTCTCTCTCTCTCTCTCTCTCTCTCTCCGTGTTTTTCGCTCCTGCCTTTCCGCTTCTCTCCCATCTTCTGTCTTTCAGCGGAAAAGTAAGCTGACTAACGCAGCGGCGATGGGTCGGGTGATGTGTGAGGTCTCGATGACCTGTGACCTTCCCTTCCTGGGGTCGCCCCGGAGGAATGGGGGTGGCCGCCGTTTTGGGAGGGTGGGTGGGGGGGGGGGGGGGGGGGGGGGGGGGGAGAGAAGGAGGAAGAGAAAATTGACAAAAAGCCGCAGAATACGGCCCGACAAAAAGAAGGAATGCCGGGTGTTCATTGTAGCCAGGTATTTGTGTGTGAGAAAAAAGGCTTATGGTTCAACTCGGTTTTTGTTCAGTTTTGCCGCAGAGAACAAACCAGCTGTCATCGGATGGAGGACGGGGGGAGGTGGGGGGACGGGGGGACGGGGGACGGGGGGAGGGGGGAACGGGGGGACGGGGGGATGGGGAGAGGGAGGTTGGTTATTGGTCGTATCGGCATCACTTTTGATGAAAAATATAAATGACAACATGATATGACATGTTCGACTATTTTGCTGCAATTATTTCATGTGTTCAATATTTTGTTGTTGTTGTTTTGTTTTTGTTAGTGTTTTTTTTCTTTTTCGGACAGAAAATCGTTGTTTTTTGCGACCACTTATTTTTACCATCAGAGACAGACACAGAGAAAAGCTGCTGCTTCTGTTTTAGAAGCAGCAGCTTTTCTCTGTGTCTGTCTCTGTTTGTCTCTCTCTTTCTCTGTCTCTGTCTCTCTGTCTGTCTCTCTCTTTTTCTCTGTCTCTGTTTCTCCCTGTCTCTTTGCCGGGCCTGTCTGTCTCTCTTTCTCTGGCTCTGTCTCACTGTCTCTGTCTCTCTCTCTCTTTGTCTCTGTCTCTTTCTCTGTCTCCCTCTCCCTCTCTTTGTCTCTGTCTCTTTTTCTGTCTGTCTGTCTCCATCTCTCTGCCTCTGTCTGTCCTCTGTGAACGTGTGGGATGCGGAAGAGGGAGGGAGTGATGGCGAGGAGCTCATCAACGCACTGTTAACACAGTCGTGGGACAACAGTCTGGTTTCCCAGTCAGTCTCTGTCAGCAGCAGCGAACTGTTAACACAGTCGTGGGACAACAGTCTGGTTTCCCAGTCAGTCTCTGTCAGCAGCAGCGAACTGTTAACACAGTCGTGGGACAACAGTCTGGTTTCCCAGTCAGTCTCTGTCAGCAGCAGCGCACACTTAACACAGTCGTGGGACAACGGTCTGTTTTCCCAGTCAGTCTCAGACAGCAGCAGCGCACTGGATCCGCTTTCCTCGTTCTGAAAGCAGCGTTCAGAATTAAGATCACTTTTTTTTCTCTCTCTCTCTCTCTCTACGCTTCACTGCCCCAATCCGGCAGTGTGAGGTTCGTGAAGATTTATTTCTACCATGGCAACGTTTTTCATCTGCCGTGAGACCGTTAACGTGCGCGAGCCTGTAGCGCACATGGCCTCGGTTTCAGTATCGTCTCGTCCGAAGGACTAGATACTGAGTCCGCTACCCTGGGACCGATAAGAGCCGGGAGAAGGCTGGTGTCTGTGCCGGGGTTTGAACCCGCTGTCTGTCAGCTGAGAGTCCAGCGCCCCAGCGCGACGCCCACACGGGAACCTGATCTGCATGTCGCGTGTTGCTGTCTGTAGGCTCGGGTCGAACGATATCCCACCCT
>JABMCL010003397.1:390000-400000 GCA_018857735.1 Alviniconcha marisindica | reverse complement strand
CCCCGCGGCGACGCTACACCACCCGCCCCCACCCCCGCCCCCGCCCCTCGGCAACCCGCTGCTGCCGCACCACCCCAACCTGAGCGACTGGTACGTGTGTCAAAACGCCGCCGTGTCCGTGCAGACCGCCCCCACCTCCGACCACTCGCCCATCACCTCCCTCAGCCACTTGGCCTCCATCACCGGACACCACCACCCGCCCACCGTCGTGCAGTACACGTGACGTCATGCCCCCTGGTGACGTCGTGTCGAGCGGAGCTGACGTCACTGAGGTGTTTTTGGTGTCGAAGTGGGCGGCGCCGTGGCCACTCTATTTCGGCCGAGTCGTGTATGTACTGTGCATACCTTTTGGGGGAGGGGAACGGAGAGGGAGGGAAGGGGTTGGGTTTTGGGGGGGGGGGGGGGTGAGGTGCTGGCCTTCTTTCCACGGTTTGGTTTATCGGGTGCAAGGCGACCCCCCTCCCCACCCACCCACCCCGCGCCCTCCCTCCTGCACACACTGACAGAAGATGGCCGCTGTTGGAACTTTGTTGAGACGCACTGTAACCTTGCCTTCCGTGGTACCCGACCCGTCAGTGCTCGTGCATCAGACTGCCCCCCCCACACCCCCCACCCCCACCCCAACAACCCCCTCCTGTGGGATCGGTGCAGCTTTGTGGTAGGTGGACAGAAAGCAGTGGACAGCGTGTTGAACTTCTCAACCAGCACGTCATCCGCGCCAGTCTGCGTGTGGGTCACTGACAGCAACAGGCTAAACAGACGATTGATTTGGTGTTGCTGTTGTGACCTTGTCTTTCCGGGTGGAGAAAGACGTCAGAACTGTTGACGTCAAGCTTGACCAAACTCCCTGGCTTGACTTTGGATAGCTTGCCGTACGGTGGTTTCTGACGTCACGAACAGCTGCTGCAGGACCCGTTGATGTCTTTTGTGACGTCAGTGTTTGGTGACGAGGAGGTGGAAATGCCAGTCACTCAAACATGATTCGAAACAGAAACATTGCAAGCTCACGTGCAGCCATTTGACGTCATAATATTGACGTTACGTCACACGTGTGATAGCTGATGCCAACAACCGTCATAGTATGTTGTGTGGAAAGCTCTGAAGACTCACGTACGCATTTCGTTTGTTTCCTTTTTTTTCCAGTAAAAGTTTAGTTTTTACACTGGAACTAAACGCATGCATATATTCATGCGCGCGTTGTAAATTGCCATATGGTTTTTAAAAACACAAACTACCAATGCCTTAGAGTTGAGACTATTTTTTTGTTTTGTGTGTATGCCCTACCATGACAGGAATGTGCAGGTATTATGTTTGTGTGATTATTTTGTTTGTGTGTGGCTTTTTATTTTATTTTATGTATACTGGTTTGTGTGTGAGTATAATGCAAAACTTGAATAGATTGGATCCTTCAATACTTTAGGCCTACAGAGCCTGAAGAACAACTATTCGTGTTTTTCCTGGGAATAAGGATATTGGGCTGGTGTTTTTTTCCCCTGTGAATAAGGATATTGGGCTGGTGTTTTTTCCCCCTGTGAATAAGGATATTGGGCTGGTTAAAATGGAATGAAATCGGGATCACTACTGCAGCAGAGAAAGCAGGAAGGAATTTTTCGAGACGGAGCATAGTCCGGTAAAGTTCTTTTGCATTTTTAAATTCCAAAAATTCCAAAAATTCCAGCCTTCAAGAAAGAACAGTATTTACGATATTAGTTCATTACTGTAAACCAACAGGCATCAGCTATGAACTTTTTATTATTGGTCATTGGGGCTGCAGCTTTCTCATGGTCAGTTTTCTGGTCGGCAGCATTTTCATGCTACGTTTTGTGCTCTAAAAATTGTCACGTGTCTGTCTGATTCTCCTTCCGGACAACTACTGCTTTTGGTGCTGCCAGGCCTTGGCATGTTGACTTTGTTTACTCACAACCTTCACAGTCCCTTCGCTGGAAATCCGAGTCCGTTCACTGGAATGACTGGACTGCAGTCCCTTCGCTGGAGATCCGAGTCCGTTCACTGGAATGACTGGACTGCAGTCCCTTCGCTGGAGATCCGAGTCCGTTCACTGGAATGACTGGACTGCAGTCCCAAGCTGGAGATCCGAGTCCGTTCACTGGAATGACTGGACTGCAGTCCCAAGCTCAGAAGTAGTCTTTCCTCTCAGTGTGTGCGGTCTCCGCTACTCGCCTCTTGGGCTGCAGTCGGCGATGTGCGCTCACATGTTAGGAAATAAGTGATATATAAAAACATAAAAAAACATACGCAATATCATAATTCTCCATTTTTGGCCCGAGTTAAGTGCGCTCTGAAACTTTCCAGACGAGCAAGGTTTGTTCTGCTGGCCACGTGTTTCTGTTGTTGTTTTGTTTTTGTTATTTGTGAAAGGGGAGGGGGGGGGGGGGGGGGGGGGGGGGGGGGGCTGTCGGAAAGAAAGTGACATGATTGCTAAGTTCATTGCCTGGTTGAACCCAGTGAAATGAAAACAGGTCATTAGGCAATGCACGCTGACGTCAGACTGAACTGTTTTGTGTAGTGCAGCAGTTAGTCAATAGTGGTCCATCTTTCCTTATGCTTGACGTTGCTTGGTACCCGTGAAACATGCTCAGGCGGATCTTTGGCCTCGAACCATGTCTGGGTACTTCAGTGTGCTGAACTTTCCTCTCCAGTTGGATATTTTTTGGGGGAAACTGCTCAATAAATGCAGGTATTACGTATTGTATGACATATTTTATCTACTTGGTGTAAAACAAAGTTTTAAAACAAAATGAGCAGGTTTCGATATTTTTTTGTGAATATTTTGCTGTGGATCAAATTGATCAGGACATACTCATTTGTTTCGACGGCCAGTTGTCAGTTATCCAAACGATCGCTTACACGAATAAATCGGCGTAAAGAGAATTAATGAGCTGTGGGTAAATAACGAACCTTGTCGATGATTTTCCAAAAAAATGATCTCCCTATTTGGTCTGCCGGCCAAAGTTGGCGTCAATAGACCCTGTTTGGTCTGTAAAAGTGGAGGGGTTAGTTTTTCGCTCAGCTGATGTCACGTTACCTCCGAAAACGAGTCCCACTGTCCAGGGCAGACACCGGGAAGTGCTACGTTTGGCCATATGTCCCGCTGCCTGCCTGCAACAGTGGGTACGTTTTCGCATGCACTGCCGCGTAAGTTAATTACAGAAGAGCCTAGTAATTTTTTCTCTTTTTGGAGAAATCCGAAATCCCCAGAACAAAATAAATAAATAAATAAAGAGAGAGAGAGAGAGAGAGAGAGATAGATACAAGATAGATAGAGAGAGAGAGAGAGAGAGAGAGAGAGAGAGAGAGAGAGAGAGAGAGAGAGAGAGAGAGAGAGATTACTGTAGCCTATAATTCTATCGTGTGCATGTACAAAAAAATGTTTCAGTAATGCAAACGCATAAAAAGGTTAAAAAGAACGCTTATTTAATGTGACAAAATACAACGTACGAATTTTCGGGAAAAGCGACCTAAAAGCGACGAAATAACAGTTAAATAACAGTTAAACTGTGAAAAATGAAACATTAACTGAAAACGGATAAGTAGCCTGCATTTTCATTTTTTCACGTTTTAATTGTTGTTTTGCCGCTTGAAAAAGGGGCTTAATTCGCAAGTTGTGTATTGTCAAATTAAATAAGCGTTCTTTTTAACCGTTTACGTGTTTAGGTCGAGTTTTAGCACGCAGGCAGTAATCCTTTTTCAGATTTGTTTTGTTTTGTTTTATTAATGCGTTTACAGCTGATTTTTTTTTGTTTTTTGCACCCAAATCTGCGCAGTCCGGCCCTCGGCCTTTTTTTTACATTTGCTGATAGGCGACAGAGAGGAGATCGGAGTAATGCGCGCCAGGCTTCACGTGCATTGTGCGCAAGCTGCACGTGCAGCCCAGTAACCTATTTACTTGTATTTACAGCCAGGACGTGGATCACGCAGGGGGGGGGGGGGGGGGGGGGGGGGGGTAAGACGCTGTTTACTGGGGATTTTACCTTGTATTTACTGGATCTACTACATGGCGCGAAGGAACGGTCTTTGTTTTATCTCCGCCCGGTCCCATTGAGTGTTTTGATGTATCCCTTTCTTGCTCCGTGCTGTTGTTCATGCACGGAAACTGCATCGCCACTCGTCAAGCGCACAGACGTTGAGGGCCAAATGTCGAGATGTTTTTCAAGAGAATATTTCCTGCCGCAGCCGGTGGTTGAAGTTCTGTTTGATATGCTGTAGAGTATAAGGCCAGATGTAACCCTGCAGGCTTATTATGATGATGATTATCGTTGTTAGTGTACAAGGGCACCGAGTGGATGCAGGTTTGTGTGTGGCTTGCGCCGAGTCTTCGATGAACACAGCAAATAAATACGTCACGTGACGGCAGGGACAGCACAAGATACCCACTCTCTGAGTCTGATTTCCGGGATCTTTTGTGTGTGTGTGTGTGTGTGTGTGTGTGTGTGTGTGTGTGTGTGTGTGCGTGCGTGCGTGCGTGCGTGCGTGCGTGCGTGCGTGCGTGCGTGCGTGCGTGCGTGCGTGTACACCTCCTTTTCTTTTTTTCTTCCGGGATGTGGATGCTGCGTTTCGTGTTTTGACTGGCGTGTCATAAACTGAGGACATTGATTGACATAACTATGTGATGTCGCTGCATTATGTGATGTCGCTGCATTATCTAATTTCAATACAGCATTAATGAAGCGATTCTTTTGGAAATGAGCTTTAAAAAACAAATAACAGCAATCTGGAAACAAAAAGGCATGTATAATTGTTTTGTTACAAAATGTGCTTTTGATGGAAAAATAACTTCCGGATTTGATGACCTTAAGAAAAGAAGTAAACCAGTACCTGTCGCATTTCATGTTAGAGAGAGAGAGAGAGAGAGAGAGAGAGAGAGAGAGAGAGAGAGAGAGAGAGAGAGAATGTACACATTTTTTTTTTCGAAGGCAGAGAGGGGGTGCCAAGGTGTTAATGATGGAGATGTGGTCTGGCGAGTTGCTGAAAAATCAAATGATATATTTTTTAAACCATTAATTAATTAATGCTCACTCTTCAGTCAGATAATTTAGGTGATTTTTTTAAATCACTTTCACGTCTTTTACAAGAGTAGCTTCATTTATATACTTAAACAACAACAAGAACAACAACGAAAATGTTTAAGTGACTGTCGGCGAAAATAAAAGATGCACAGGGAAACATGTGGCTTTTTCTTTCTTTTTTCCCCCTAGATTTTTCTCTCTTCTTAAGCGAAAGACCGTAGTAATGCAGTATTGATCACTGTACATCAGTTGTGTATTTCTATTACAAAGCGCGTCTCCCTGAACACAAGCATTGTGTCGACTGTACAGTCGATATTGTCCGCTGCACATAGTTAAAGCCACACGCCAAAATCCACTCCTTTATTCCTGCGGTAAAATCTACAAAACAGTCAATGCATTTAGTGTCTCAGTCTCAGGATTTTGTGTCTCTGTTTTCAAAACGAGTGGCTGAAAGCGTAGGTGAGCATGGGAGCCGGTTGGCCCAGCGGTAAGGCGTTAGGCTGGTACAGTGGTAGACAGAAGCACCTCGGTTCGGTTCCGCTCCGGCTCTCCTCTCTCTTCTCACTGTGTCTTCTCAGTGTGTCTTCTCAGTGTGTCTTCTCAGTGTGTCTTTGAGGTGAGTCTTCTCAGTGTGTCTTTGAGGTGTGCCTTCTCAGTGTGTCTTTGAGGTGAGTCTTCTCAGTGTGTCTTTGAGGTGTGTCTTCTCAGTGTGTCTTTGAGGTTAGTCTTCTCGGTGTGTCTTCTCCGTGTGTCTTCTCAGTGTGTCTTTGAGGTGAGTCTTCTCGGTGTGTCTTCTCAGTGTGTCTTCTCAGTGTGTCTTCTCAGTGTGTCTTCTCAGTGTGTCTTTGATGTGTGTCTTTGAAGTCAGCGTGCCGTACACGAGAGATTGTAGATTTTGTAACAATATTTCTCTTTAGTTAGTAGTGCATATAGGACACGTCATTCATAACGACACTTAAAAAAAGATTTAAAAAAAGCGCAAACAGTAGCAAACAAGCTACCTATAATTAAAGTAAAATCGAGTCAGACAAAAACAGCATTTACAAGCAGGAAAAGAGAGAGAGAAAAAGAAAAGACGAAAAAAAACCCACCCCACCCATAAAGTGTGTGTGTGTGTGTGCGTGTGCGTGTGCGTGTGTGTGTGTGTGTGTGTGTGTGTGTGTGTGTGTGTGTGTGTGTGTGTGTGTGTGTGTGTTGTGTGTTGTGTGTGTGTGTGGTTATATCGTCATGAGTCATGCAGGATCGATGAGATGATTTTGAGGGATGAGTGAACAACTGCTGGTGAGGCTGACAAAATAGAACAGCTCTAGAGAAATGTGCTCACCTATACGACGACACACACGTGTATAATTGTGTCTCTGTCGAAAGCGCTTGTGTTTAATTGTTTCTTGTGTGTCGTCGTATAGGTGAGTACATTTCTTTAGAGCTGTTCTATTCTGAGATGATTTGGATATCATTAGCTCGGATTTTGCAATGACCTGTTTTAGCAGCCTATTCGTGCATGCTGAGGTTACCTTTCTGTTGGTCGCACAATGTGGATTTCGCGCACTCCACTTTTTCAATTGTTGCCTTTAAGTCTGGAACACTTGGACAATTCTTTATTGACTGGTTTGGCGCGTGCTTTGCTTTTCGAGTTACCAGTCTAATGTTGATCAGCCGTTTATTTTAGACGAGAGCGGAATATGTTGTTATAGTGTATCGTTCATTTTAAATGGGAGCGGAATATATCGTTATAATGAAGGGCTGATTTTAAGCAAAGTAAGCGTTGTATTATTTTAGAGATTGTGTGTGTGTGTTTGTGTGTGTGTGTGTGTGTGTGTGTGTGTGTGTGTGTGTGCGTGCGTGCGTGCGTGCGTGCGTGCGTGCGTGCGTGCGTGTGCGTGCGCGCGCGCGCGCGCGCGTGTATTCCAATTTTAAATGAAAATAAAATATATTGCCATAGTGAATGGTCAGTTTTGAATGAAAGTAAAATATACTGTCATAGTGAATGGTGCTATACAATATTTTGTTCAAAATGAACTATGATGTAACATCGCTTCCACCCTGACCTTTATTTGTTTAATACAAAGTAACGACATTCTCCTCTTTTTTCTTCTTCCCAAAGGTGCAAAAGTGAGGGCTTTTCAGATGAATGCAAATTTGTTCAACTATTGAATTATACATGAACATTCTGAATTATACATGAACATTCTGAATTGCAGTCTGCTTACATTTTATGTCGTGGCAAATGCATGAACAGTTTTTTTAATTTTTATTGTTTATTCTCCATTGCATTAAAACTGGTAGATATAAAATAATGACGATAATGTAGGCCTACGTACGGGTCAGGCTTTGTTACATAGTGACCGGTTGAATCGTGTACGATACTCATCATCTAGCATGCTATTACTTGGGGTCGATGATACCTACTAGGCCTAGCTGCATGAAAGACCGTATCTGCGTGCTTTCATTAAAGAAAAAGAAAGTGTTTATTTTGTTCTGTTTGTTGGGCGTAAAAAAGAAAAGAAAAAAAGAAGAAATTGTTGTACCCTTTGTTAAAATACATTAAAAAAAGTTTTCGTGCTGTGAACATTTGTTTTACAACCATGAAGACATGTGCAGCACGCACATGCTGTTTTACAGATTGAGCATTGAGCAACAAATGTCTGGGGGGTGGGTGGGGGTGGGAGGGGCTAATGGACGGACTGGGAGCTGTTTACAATTACAGACAGTTTACTACAATGACGTCACTTTGCACATTGTTCAGGCCTGGCCTTTAAGGATATTTTACTTTACGAATGACTCTCACAGACACTTTGCAAACCTTTTCAGACTTAAACCTTCTCTCCGGACTAACAGTTCTTCTGAGGACTCGGGCTTCTTCTCACAATGATTTTGCATCGGCGTCATCCTGCAGATCAGTCTGTCTTTAGACTTCCTCAGAGGACCTCCTCTTTAGACTTCCTCCGATGACTTCCCCATACCCTAACCCTAACCCTAACCCGGGACTTCTTTTAAACCGCTTTTGCTTCGGGATCATATTTCTGCTCATGCAGACTTAGTTCTACTTGTTCTGAGGCTGATTCGTCGGCCTTAGCTTCGGCTTGGCTTGTTTCACTGTTTCTCATTGTTGATTCGCGCTATTCTCGTGAGTGAAAGTTGCTCATCGTTTGTTTTTTCCTTCTGCGACCTGTCTTTCAGTTGTAGCGTTCTGAATCTAGTTCTGTTTTGAGGTCACCCGAGAAATGACTACAGAGGACTGTCGCAAGAAGGTACATTTTTTAGGTCAACATTTTGTTGCACGGCGTCATATTAGGATGATTTCATGGTCAGTCTACTCAAATTATCGATCATTTTTTAATTAAAACGAAAGCAGAAAACATACAAACAAACAAACAAGCAACAATAGCAGCAACAACAAAGCCGTTTCGAGTTTTATGATTAAGAAACAACTTGGTATCGTGTTGGAGTAGGCTAATTTAGGATTTGATTCTTTAAATAATTGTGCTGTCCTGAATCAGAGTAGTCTGACAGTGTGCATGCAGGAATACAAACTCCTGTTGTTGTATCATATGTTTGGGGGTAGGAGGGTGGGGGGGGGGGGGGGGGGGGGGGGAGCGGGGGAGTTTCAGACCATTCAATGCCATCCGACCTCTTACCTGGAGAGAGAGAGAGAGAGAGAGAGAGAGAGAGAGAGAGAGAGAGAGAGAGAGAAGAGAGAGAGAGAGGAGAGAGAAAAGAAAGAAAGAGAGAGAGAGAGGAGAGAGAGAGAGAGAGAGAGAGAGAGAGAGAGAGAGAGAGAGAGTACTGTGCAATATGTAATATGGATGTGTATGTGCGTCTTGCTAGTTAGGGTACGTTACTCAGTAAAACATTACGTGACGTTTGTTTGCCGATTATTTTTATTGCCTAAAAACGTCGTGCGAGCCACTACAGTGTCGACGAGGACTGTACACGTGTGATTGAAATGGGGACTATCCCACACAGATGTACTGCCGTGACTAAACTAGGACTATCCCACACAGATGTACTGCCGTGACTAAACTAGGACTATCCCACACAGACGTACTGCCGTGACTAAACTAGGACTATCCCACACAGATGTACTGCCGTGACTAAACTAGGACTATCCCACACAGATGTACTGCTGTGAATAAACTAGGACTCTCCCACATAGATGTACTTGATGTGACTAAACTAGGACTATCCCACACAGACGTACTGCCGTGACTAAACTAGGACTATCCCACACAGATGTACTGCCGTGACTAAACTAGGACTATCCCACACAGACGTACTGCCGTGACTAAACTAGGACTATCCCACACAGACGTACTGCCGTGACTAAACTAGGACTATCCCACACAGACGTACTGCCGTGACTAAACTAGGACTATCCCACACAGACGTACTGCCGTGACTAAACTAGGACTATCCCACACAGACGTACTGCCGTGACTAAACTAGGACTATCCCACACAGACGTACTGCCGTGACTAAACTAGGACTATCCCACACAGACGTACTGCCGTGACTAAACTAGGACTATCCCACACAGATGTACTGCCGTGACTAAACTAGGACTCTCCCACACAGATGTACTGCCGTGACTAAACTAGGACTATCCCACACAGACGTACTGCCGTGACTAAACCGGGACTCTCCCACATAGATGTACTTGACGTGACTAAACTTGAGACTATCCCACACAGATGTACTTGCTGTGACTAAACTAGGACTATCCCACACAGACATACTGCCTGTGACTAAATTAGAGACTATCCCACGCATACGTACTTGCTGTGACTAGCGACTATCCCACGCATACGTACTTGCTGTGACTAAACTATGGACTATCATACCTAGGCCCGTGCGTACAAGTCTAGTACGTGAAGTGGACTACAAAGGCCGCTGTCACCACTGCAGTGAGCAGACGGCAGGTTACAGCTTAACACGCATGCACCCCACGTTTGTGGCTTCGAATAAAGAGAAGC
>JABMCL010003397.1:380000-382500 GCA_018857735.1 Alviniconcha marisindica | reverse complement strand
AAGTGTGGATAGGTGTCTGCTTTTGTGCGTGTTTAAAGTGTGGATAGGTGTCTGTCTTTGAGCGTGTTGGATAGGTGTCTGCTTTTGAACGTGTTTAAAGTGTGGACAGGTGTCTGCTTTTGAGTGTGTTTAAAGTGTGGACAGGTGTCTGCTTTTGAACGTGTTTAAAGTGTGGACAGGTGTCTGCTTTTGAACGTGTTTAAAGTGTGGACAGGTGTCTGTCTTTGAACGTGTTTAAAGTGTGGACAGGTGTCTGTCTTTGAGCGTGTTTAAAGTGTGGACAGGTGTCTGCTTTTGAACGTGTTTAAAGTGTGGACAGGTGTCTGCTTTTGTGTGTGTTTAAAGTGTGGACAAGTGTCTGCTTTTGAGTGTGTTTAAAGTGTGGATAGGTGTCTGCCTTTTAGTGCGTAAGTGTGAAAATGTGTGCATGCTGCTTGTAGGCATATCTGTAAATATGTCTTGGTGCTTGTTTGTGTTTGTTTGAGTTCGTGTGCACGTGTATGCTTGCGAGAGGTGCGTTCAAGTGTGTGTGTAGGCGGGCGCACGTGTGTATGTGCGAGAGTGAGAGAGAGAGAGAGAGAGAGAGAGGAGAGAGAGAAGAGAGAGAGAGAAGAGAGAAGAGAGAGACAGAGAGAGAGAGAGACGAGACAGAGAGACAGACGACAGAGACAGCAGAGGAGAGAGAGAGAGAAGAGAGAGAGAGGAAGAGAGAGGAGGGGGAGGAGAGAGAGAGAGAGAGAGAGAGAGAGGAGACAGACAGACAGGAGACGAGAAGAGAGAAGAGAGAGACGGAGTGAGGGAGAGAGAGAAGAGAGAGAGAGACAGACAGACAGACAGACAGACAGACAGACAGACAGACAGACAGACAGACAACGTGTGGATGTCTTTGGAGTCGTCCCGAGGTGACTACATACAGTTGACTGACGTTAAGATCCAGTCATTAACTAGATGTCCTGTGGCTCAATGCTCAGAAGTGTAAACCGACTCCTGGAGAGATGATGCTGCAACGAGTCTAGCGCTGGGCCATCAGTTCAGCTGTCAGTACCAGGTCTCTCGCCCCTTCCCTCTCCCCTCCCGTCACCAGTTCACAGCTCTAAACTCACACACTCGCTCCCCCCCTCCCCCTACCGTCACTAGTTTACAGCTGTAAACTCACACAGTCGGAACCCCCCTCCCCCTACCGTCACTAGTTTACAGCTGTAAACTCACACAGTCGGAACCCCCCTCCCCCTACCGTCACTAGTTTACAGCTGTAAACTCACACAGTCGGAACCCCCCTCCCCCTACCGTCACTAGTTTACAGCTGTAAACTCACACAGTCGGAACCCCCCTCCCCCTACCGTCACTAGTTTACAGCTGTAAACTCACACAGTCGGAACCCCCCTCCCCCTACTGTCACCAGTTTACAGCTGTAAACTCACACAGTCGGAACCCCCCTCCCCCTACCGTCACTAGTTTACAGCTGTAAACTCACACAGTCGGAACCCTCCCCCTACTGTCACTAGTTTACAGCTGTAAACTCACACAGTCGGCACCCCCTACTGTCACTAGTTTACAGCTGTAAACTCACACAGTCGGCACCCCCCCCCCCCTACTGTCACTAGTTTACCGCTGTAAACTCACACAGTCGGCCCCCCCCCCCCCCCCCTCACTGTCACTAGTTTACCGCTGTAAACTCACATACTCGCCCCTCCCCCACCGCCGTCCGCGCCCAGCTGCCTCCTCCAGTTTACAGCTGTAAATTCACACACACTTGTCAAGCCGCCCCCCCCCCCTTCCCCCCTACTGTCACCAGTTCACAACTCTAAACTCACACACTCAGCACGCTGCCTTTGCAAACAGCTAATGCTTTCACTAACAAGGATTTGTAGTCAGCGCGGACTCCCGGCGACCCGAACAACGCCGTAATTCTACCATCAACAAGGGACGTCGTGTACTCACCAACACCCGCTCGCCCTTCTCACTTCCTAAGCAGCTTCTTGCTCCGCCTTTTGTGACTTAGGGTAGAAATCCACCCGTATTTGAGAGCAGCACCCCTCCCTCTCTCCCCTCCCTCTCTCCCCTCCCTTTAAATCCACCTGAAGTCCATTCATGAAACCCTCGCTCTCTCTGAGCACAGGGCCTCGCCATCCACATCCACATTCCTGCCTGGGACACTGAGCACAGGTCCTCGCCATCCACATCCACATTCCTGCCTGGGACACTGAGCACAGGTCCTCGCCATCCACATCCACATTCCTGCCTGGGACACTGAGCACAGGGCCTCGCCATCCACATCCACATTCCTGCCTGGGACACTGAGCACAGGGCCTCGCCATCCACATCCACATTCCTGCCTGTGACACTGAGCACAGGGCCTGCGCCATCCACATCCACATTCCTGCCTGGGACACTGAGCACAGGGCCTCGCCATCCACATCCACATTCCTGCCTGGGACACTGAGCACAGGGCCTCGCCATCCACATCCACATTCCTGCCTGGGACACTGAGCACAGGTCC
>JABMCL010003397.1:365000-367500 GCA_018857735.1 Alviniconcha marisindica | reverse complement strand
AAAATCTCTGGAATAAAAACCCATCTTGCCCAACAGGCAGCCGGCTCAGCCCCCTTGCAAGATGAATTCTGCCGGACTCCCGCCGTTGTGTGGCGCTGCAGTTTCGTGGCAGCGCCGAAAGAGCCAGAGGAAATTGCTTCTATCGACCCGTGTAAACGATGAATGGGAAAGTTTCAATGGAGAAAAATGCAAGAGGTTTCAATCGATAGCTCCTCGTATAAAACACCGATCATTCGCGTGATTGGATAAAACTGCACACGTAAGTTCATAGGGTCAACGAGACGGAGACGGTTTAAGCTATGAAAGGTTATGGGGTCAAGGAAGGTGAAATCAATCAGTTTCATCACCGTGATAGGTTTTAGGTTTAAACCTGTAGAAGCAACAAGCCGAGGTTAGCAGATATAACTCTGTGGCTCTTTAGACCTTTTAATTATGAAAGCCAAACCGAAAGTTTAAACACAATTCAACTAATTCGGTTCCAGGTGAGTGAGTTTCGTGTGCGGAACAGAATCACAAACAAGCCACACGGCCCCTGAAAGAACCAGTGGGGGTTGCATATGGAAGACCTTCGGACGAAGATGCCCAGGAAAACAAGTAAACTGTCAGGTGACATAGAGACAGAAATACTAATAAATGCAGCGCCTCTGGTCAGAATATAGCCTTGCGTGCTTCGCCCACTGCCAGAAATATGGCCTTTAGTCAGTTTCATTGGTAAAGCCCCAAATAACACGACTGCCAGAACATCGCCCCTAGGTTTCACTGGCAAAGCCCCAAATAACACGACTGGCAGAACATCGCCCCTAGGTTTCACTGGCAAAGCCCCAAATAACACGACTGGCAGAACATCGCCCCTAGGTTTCACTGGCAAAGCCCCAAATAACACGACTGGCAGAACATCGCCCCTAGGTTTCACTGGCAAAGCCCCAAATAACACGACTGGCAGAACATCGCCCCTAGGTTTCACTGGCAAAGCCCCAAATAACACGACTGGCAGAACATCGCCCCTAGGTTTCACTGGCAAAGCGCCAACCAGCAGCTGCGCCCTGAACAGCTCAATGTCGAAGCAAACGAGTCCTTTTATGTACATAGCGACAGAACCAGCAGACGAATCGAACAGCGGAAATATACGCACATTTGCTACGTTTTCAGACCAACTTGCGCAACTTCGGTGCCCCTTTAACATGTAACCATCGCTGCGCTGACGAACTGTGTAGAGTTCTGACAACCAGAGCCGACCAGAATCAACAAAGAAGGGAGTTAATGAGCACTGGAAAGACGTCACACGAACACGAGTGAGTCCCCTGCGGTAACTCTCACCTGGCACGCGAGCAAATACAAGGTACGTAAACTGGACTTAAAGGTACACCCTACACTAGCGCAGGAGGCTGGTCCGAAGCGACCAGGTCAGAGCGGGACAACGCCGCGTTGACCAGTGACGGCCGGCCGGACTGGCGAGCGGGGCCCAAAAGGCCGGTTGCGATGCGACGCGAAGATAATCCATCCAAATTGAGGACTGGGGGGATTCCGAGGGACCGCTCAATTGTCAGTCCAAACAGCGGAGCCGCTAATTGTAAACAGCCCCCCTCCCCAGGGACCGGGACAGGGGGACAGGGGGACAGGGCGAAGTCTGGACCAGGAGCCGACTGGGACCGAGGAGAAGCCTACGCGCTCAATCCCTCCCCGCTTAATTGTTTGGCTTATAGAACCGATCCTCCCGCCGCTCCGTCGTGGCCACAGAGAGGGTCGGGGGAATAATTGAAATGGTGAGCGCGGCGATGGCTGGCCGTGGCGCGGGCTGGCTCCGAGGGGCTGGCACAATTACGGTGTCTATTTTCACCACAATACCGCCCGGCCCGGCCGCTCCACGCGCCCCGTCCCCCACGGGGTCACGCCGTGTCTAGGGGGCAGAGGGCAGGGTGGAGAGGTCATGTCAAGTGTCTCAAAGTCGCTAATCCAGCGGCAATGTGCCGTGCGGTGGGAATGAAGTTCCGATAATGACCGATGGGAATCCGACTGGAGTCGAGTGGAATTTCAATAATCGATGGGTTGTTTTGGGTTTATTTTACATTGTGCTGTCGCCGCAGACATCGATCGAGGGATGGATCGTCTTTCGATTTGACGCTTGTGGTTTTTATTATCACGCCCATCTTTCTCGAATGGTTCACGGGGCGTAAAACACGAAGTTACTTAATTTCCATCTTCCTCTGCGCTTTTCCCGCTTCTTCCACACAGTGTCCAACGTCAGCATCATGAAGAATGACACTGTCAGTGCATGCTGGGTATTTTGGTGTTTCTATAATCATTCGAACTCTGACATGGACTACAGGATCTTGAACGTGTGTATGTGATCCTTTTGCACGCTTATAGACATGGGGGACCTCGGTTCATAGTCTCCCCTGAAAGACTTTTGCTTGGTTCACTGTGCTGAAATCTGCTAACCGCATCAGGACGCTTCTTCACGGCTGACTGGTTTTGATCAAATTTCCGACGACATCCACTT
>JABMCL010003397.1:352500-360000 GCA_018857735.1 Alviniconcha marisindica | reverse complement strand
AACGGTTGTGTGTTGTGTCTTCGCGTCCAGGGTGGCGCCGACCTCTGAGTTGTAGATGATGGACACCGACAAACGAGCAGCTTTTTGCCTCACTCACTCACTCTCTCACTTACTCACAAACTCTTTCACTTACTAGTTCACTCACTCACGCATTCATCCGCTCACTCAATCCTTCACTCATTCACTCATTCACTCACTCACTCTCTCGCTCTTTCACTTACTCGTTCACCTCACCCGTTCATTCACCAGCTCACTCAATCTTTCACTCACTCACTCACTCACTCTTTCACTTACTTGTTCACTCAATCAATCCTTCACTCACTTACTCAGTGCTTCAATCACTCACTCACTCACTCACTTACTCACTCACTCACTCTCTCACTCACCCTTTCACTTACTCGTTCACTCACCCTTTCACTTACTCGTTCACTCACCCACTCACCCACTCACTCACACTCACTCACTCACACACTCACTCACTCACTCACTCACTCACTCAGTCCCTTTAGTCTCTCACTCACCCACCTGACGCACTCTTCATCTTCAATCTCATTCACTCGCTTTCCCCTTCTGTCCATCTCTTCCTCTTAATCACCCAACTGGCTTACCCTTCATCTTCACTCTCTCTCCTACTCACTTCTCCCTCTGTCCATCCATCTCTGCCTCTTCATCACCCAACTGGCTTAGTCTTCATCTTCACTCTCTCTCCTACTCACTTCTCCCGCTTTCCCTCCATGTCTCTCACCCACCCACCTGACTTACTCTTCATCTTCACTCTCTCGCTTACTCACTTCCCGTCTTACTCATATTTTCACTCTCTCACTTACTCATTTTCCCCGTCTTATTCTTACTCTTCACCCTCTCACTCACTTACTTCCCCGTCTTACTGTCCAGCTTCACTCTCTCACTTCCTCACTTCCCGTCTTACTCTTCATCTTCACTCTCTCACTTCCTCACTTCCCGTCTTACTCTTCATCTTCACTCTCTCACTTACTCATTTTCCCCGTCTTTCCATCCCTGCCTCTCACTCAGTTATCCCGTTACAGCCAGCAGCTTATCACACAGCGGGTCACGTTCCACAACGTCTCTCCTTGCACGGGCCTCCTCTTGTCTTGTCTTGTCTTGTCTTGACCGCTGTCTTGTCTTATCTTGTCTTGTCTTGTCTTGACCGCTGTCTTGTCTTATCTTGTCTTGTCTTGACCGCTGTCTTGACCGTGGACTGGGCAACCGGGTACCGGGTACCCATTCAGCCAGGAGCAACTGACACACTCACCATCCATCACCCCCACACCCCCCGCGTCAATTTGTCAACCCCACAGTCCGATCAGCTGTTGCAGTCGTCACAGTTCACGCTGAGGGTCGCCCACTGGGAGGTGGGTGGTGGTGGTGGTGGTGGTGATGGTGTAGCTTTGAAAGAAGGAAGGCACACACCAGGGTTCGGGTTGCACTGACCGCCAGAAGGTGGCGGATGCTGCTTGTCTGCTGAAGTTCAGCATATGCAGCCCTGCAAATGTTTGTGACACGCTTCTCCGTGGTTTTATTCAGAAGAAAATTAATTGTGAATCTGAGATTTCTTGCAAGGGTAGAAAACAACAACAACAACAACAAAAACAAAACAACAACGACAGCGTTGCCAGCTCGAACAGATGTGGAAGCAGAGTCAGGATCGAGCTTGGGTCTGTCTGACTTGATCAGATGATACTCCGTTTTTATCATTAAGCGTCAGCGTGCTGCAGTCCATCAGTAACTTAACTGCTGAATCCAACCCTACCTTAACTTCGGAATCCATCCTAACTTAACTTCAGAATCCAGCCCTAACCTCAGAATCCAGCCCTAACATAACTGCAGAATCTATCCCTAAATTAACGCCAGAATCCAGCCCTAACTTAACTGCAGAATCCATCCCTACCTTAACTTCAGAATCCATCCCTAACTTATACTTAGAATCCATCCCTAACTTTAGTATCCATCCCTAACTTAATTTCAGAATCCATCCACACCTAATCACCATTACCCCAGCACTAAGACAGGTACATCTAATCACCGTTACCCCAGCACTGAAACGTGTACGACTAATCACCATTACCCCAGCAATGAAACAGGTACATCTAATCACCATTACCCCAGCAGTGAAACAGGTACATCTAATCACCATTACCCCAACACTGAAACATGTACAACTAATCACCATTACCCCAGCATTGAAACAGGCACACCTAATCACCATTACCCCGACACTGAAACAGGTGCAGATCATGCAGCGCCCCCTTCCGGGTGGATAAACAGAAATATCTCCACCGTTCATCACCCATAAATCCACCCGCTTTGGCACGGCTGCGCACGTCTGCTTTACAAATTGATATTTAAATACTTCGCACAGTCCCCACTCTCTGTCCCTCTTTGTCGCTCACGTCCACAATGCCTCCGAGCCATTTAGCGTTTTCGTGTACTGCGCGTTGAGCTAAAATGACAGACTGGAGGGTAAAGAAAACGACGACTTAAATCATCCACCACCAGCGTCCTCGTCGTGCGCTACCTTTAAAGCTTGTCGCCCCTCGCATGATAAATAGTTGTCTCCCTTTGATGTGTTTCTCTCCCCTGTCGGCGACGGAGCATCGTCAAGTGGGAGCGGGTATCGCGTTACGGGTGGCTAGGACGGAATGGGGTATGGTGCCGGTGTTACGGAAAAGGGTTCCAGTGGAAAAATGATTTTCCACAACTAAAGGTTTGCAGTAGACAGAATGAGGTATGGTACCGATGTTTTGGAAAAAAGCAAGTTCCAGTGGACCCCCCCCCCTCCCCTCACCCTCCCTCACCCCGCCCCCACCCCCCACTCAACAATAGATTTGAGACCATGGGTGACAGAAGACAGAATGAGGTATGGTACCGGTGTTTCGGAAAGAAAGAGAGAAGTTCCTGGGGAAAAATATTTTCCCTGGCTAAAGGTCTTAGAGCATGGATTCTAGATGGATCTTAGAGCATGGATTCTATATGGATCTTAAGAGCATGGATTCGATATGGATCTTAGAGCATGGATTCTATATGCGTAACCGAATGTATTGTGTGTGTTTCGGGCTATGACCCTTTAACCTTTCTTTCCTGTCCTTTTTCTTTTTTGATTGGGTGGGAATTTGATAGCCCCAATTATCCAAAGTGTTAAAATTATCTCACTCTTCCTGTTTAGTTAAGAATGATCTTGGTAATCTGTATTTTTCACTGTTACTTTAATATTGTATACTATTATAAACTGGGAGTTCATCAGTTAATTGACTGGCCGTGTCTTGGATACTTACTGTGACACTGCGAGCCTTCATCATTTAATTGATTCTGCTGTGTCTTTGGTACTCACCTCGACACCGTGAGATACTGGTTTTGAGTGCAAATATGCACACATGTTATGTGCTTGATTATTAATCATTTTGTCACAGTTACCATCATGTATTATAGCAGCCTACAGGTAAACTACATGGTTACTGTTTTATTAGATAATTGCTGTTGTTTAGTCTTTACTTTTGCTTTCATGTTCTAACTGTTTGTTTGCTTGTGTCTTTTCCAACACAGACACTGTTTTCTGGTTGGTGTAAATAAAAGTTATGTTATAGCAACCTCTGACTTGTGACTCTTCATCCATGCTTCCAACCTGCTTCCCGCACTCCCCACCCCGCTCCCCTACATATGGATTCTATATGGATCTTAAAGTATGGATTTTATATGGATCTTAGAGCATGGATTCTATATAGATTCTATATGGATCATAGAGCACGAATTCTATATGGATCTTACAGCATGGATTCTATATGGATCTTAGAGCATGGATTCTATATGGATTCTATATGGATCTTAGATCATGGATTCTATATGGTACATCTTAAGAGCATGAATTCTATATGGATAGTGCAATTCTACAGAGTCCATGTCATAGAGTTAATGAAGACATACGTAGATTCCATGGTAGTCGATATTTAACTTACAGAGAATACAAAGGTTTTAACAGTGCAAAACAACATTCATCAGATAGTAGTCGTGATGGTTTGATTTTCATGATGATAATGATGATGATGATGATGATAATGATGGAGATGTTGATAATGATAATAGCTGATATAGCTCGCCATCTTCCACATGAAGTCGGCACGCAGAGTGTTTTACAATAACACTAGCAATACAAAAATAAACACACACACACACACACAACACACAACACACACACACACACACACACACACACACACACACACACACACACACACACACACACACACACACACACACACACACACACACACACACACACACACACACACACACACACACATGAACTTGTACTATTGTGGACATATACCAGACACTCGAGTCGTATTTGAAGAGGACACTGAAGGAAAATTAATCAGAACCATGAAAAGGCAGAATTATGACAACAGGCCGAGCAAACAAAACTATATTTTGGCTTACTCCAGACTTAAAAGATAATCTGAACGGGAAAACGTTTATACTCAAGGATAGAAACATTTGGTCCTTTTTGTAGGTCCTTTCTGGACTTGTTAATGAGTCAGTACTTGCCAACACATAAGCACGAATAGAAAATAAGCTGATACAATTGCCTACCAAGATACACATTTACAGAAGCATCATAATTAGTGAATCTCGTTCATAAACATTTCTGATGAAGATACAGCACTCGTGTTGTGAAAACATGCGTATTTAAAAGAATAAATAAAACAGTAGATAAGAGAGAGAGAGAGAGAGAGAGAGAGAGAGAGAGAGAGAGAGAGAGAGAGAGAGAGAGAGAGAGAGAGAGAGAGAGAGAGAGAGAGAGAGAGAGAGACAGACAGACAGACAGACAGACAGACAGACAGAGACAGAGACAGAGACAGACAGACAGCAGACAGACAGACAGACAGACAGAGAAACAGCGAGAGACAGAAACAGACAGAGAGACAGACGGACACACAGAGACAGAGACAGACAGACACACAGACACACAAACGCACAGACTTATGCATGTTTTGGGGTCATCCTGAGGTCACTCCGAGAAGTTGACGGGACTAAGTAAACTTTTTTGGGACAATACTCCCTTTCCTAGACAGGTCACCTTGCATGATGAAGCCAGACAAAGTAAACAGGGGAATGTATTATCAGGGTGGAACAGACAGACGTAGCACCGGCCATGGGACTAGAACCAATCTCCCAGCGCTGGCAGCTACTGTCAACGCACACACAGGTTACACGCTCGGTTGCCTCCCTTTGTAGACTCTTCAGTGACAGAGGACACTGCTCCATGTCGCTAGATAAAGATGGCGCTCTTTCTGCTCTGTGAGCGAGTGCTTGTTTGTTACATGAGGACATAATAAGAAAGAGAGAGAGAGATACAAAACAGAAAAAGAAAAAAAAAGAAAAAGAAAAAAAATATATTTAATAATAAAAAAAGGGGGGGGGGGGGGGGGGGGGCAGAAGAGAGAAGATTTTAGAATTTTGGAGTTAAAAAATAAATAAATTATGACTGAGATTTCCTCTGGACTAGTATATTTATAAAAGACAAAGCCGCCACCTCTCCCGTCTCTCTTAAACCTGGCGGATGTAGGTCAGAACATAGCCTTGCACGCATCGCCTGATGCCAGATATTTTGCCTGTGAAACTTCTGCTGCCGTCTCAATTCATTTAATTTTATCCCCCCCCCCCCACCCACGACTTCTTAGCCGTTGACTATTAATTAACTAACTGACTAACTGTCTAGTTAACTATGTTGTGGCCTTTATTGCAGTATAGTACATTGTTTTGTGTTAACTATGAGACTGTAATAAAACTGAAATAAAAGATATTAAACAAAACCAAGAAGAAGAGAGAAAAAAAGAAAGAAACAAAGGAAAGTTAAATATCTATCTATCTATCTATCTGTCTATCTATCTATCTATCTATCTATCTATCTATCTATCTATCTATCTATCTATCTATCTATCTATCAATCTATCTATCAGTCAATCTATCTGTCTATCTATCTATCTATCTATCTATCTATCTATCTGTCTATCTATCTATCTATCTAATTTAGTAACGAACTAATTCTGTTTCATTTTGGAGGTTCTTTTCTCCGTCATTTGAGGAGAAGTCACATCTTTTGACCACTATAAACAAATAAGGATCAAATAATCAATAAATCAAATTATTATATACATTGCTCAGAAAGTATTATACAGATCATTGGTCGATGGATCGATGGGTGAATGACTGACTGAATGAACAGCAGAAACAATTAATCAATGATTGTAGGCATTGTCCAGAAAATGAATATAAAGATCACCGTATTTCCTCTCTCCAACCTATTTGCTGGCTTGGCTGAAGAGAAGGCACAGAGAAAGGGTGGGGGTGAAGGGGGTGGGGAGTGGGGGTGGAGGTGGAACACTCTTAACCCTTTTGTGACCCAGCATTAACATGACAGTTCAGCACAAGGCAGAGTGTCGAACAATTCACAATGACAACATCTCGCAACTCCCACCCGGCCTTAGCAGGAAATGACGCAAATCTCAGAAGAGTTCAGCTTTTCTCGCCCCATTTCGTCCAATTTTCTCCCCATAAAGGGAAGAGGGGGCAGAGAGAACCTGATTAAAAACTGCTCAAGCGATTCCTTGGCCAAGCAAATGGCGGTTTTGGGCACTGGCAGGATTATTCGTTTATTGCTTTAAGTCCGATTTTGTTTCACAAAGGGTAAAAGCCCACTTCTAACTGATGAAGGCCTGCATCATCATCATCGTCGTCGTCGTCGTTGTCATCGTCATCATCATCATCATCATCATCATCATCATCATCATCATCATCCGCATTCTTGTTGTTGTAATTAATGGTAATGAATAATAATAATAATGATAATAATAATAATAATAATAATAATAATAATAATAATAATAATAATAATAATAATATAACAATAATAATATAATAATTATAATAATAATTTTGTCAACGTTTCACTATCATAACGATGGTATTAACGGCCGAATGGTATCATCCAGTTATTCTCTTGGTGCATGATTGTTTCCATCGGTGTCAATAATGAGAACTCATTGTGAGTTTGTTTTTTATATTCGTTAATGATAATAATTAAAAATTATTATTGTTAATTAGTATGTGTCTACTAAATAACTTCTTAGTACGTGTCTGCTAAATAACCTCTTAGTATGTGTCTACTAAATAATAACCTCTTAGTACGTGTCTACTAAATAACCTCTTAGTATGTGTCTACTAAGTAACCTCTTAGTATGTGTCTACTAAATAATAACCTCTTAGTACGTGTCTACTAAATAACCTCTTAGTATGTGTCTACTAAATAATAACCTCTTAGTACGTGTCTACTAAATAACCTCTTAGTATGTGTCTACTAAATAATAACCTCTTAGTACGTGTCTACTAAATAACCTCTTAGTATGTGTCTACTAAATAATAACCTCTTAGTATGTGTCTACTAAATAACCTCTTAGTACGTGTCTACTAAATAACCTCTTAGTG
>JABMCL010003397.1:292500-347500 GCA_018857735.1 Alviniconcha marisindica | reverse complement strand
GAGAGAGATTATTTTATTGTCAGGCCTCCGGCCCATTACAACAGGAGTGAACATTCAGGCAATTCGAATTCTCATGGATCCAATGACGGACTTAAACTCAGTTTTCTAGTGCTTAAAGCTTTAAAAACGAAGGTGGATAATTTCTCTATGGTGGGTGCGTTCGTGCTAGCTAATAATAAGGAAAATTTAAACATGGATGGTTGTCTATGGTACTTTGGTGGAATAAGTTCATCCCTCAAGGCTGTATACTTTGGACATATTAATAAAAAATGTACTTCTGTTTCTGGCGTATTACAGAATGGACAATTTATATCTCTGTCCCGAGCAAAGGATCTATACTGTAGGTAATGACATTTTAATGCAGACATTCCAATTCTGAATCTAGTAAATACTCTCCGCACGCTTATGTTGTTAAGAGTTCGAAGATACTGACTGAGTACTAATGACTGATTGAAATTAGAGTATACGTTATAAAAATCGTGTGAACCCAGAGCAGCATGCCAGTCTTGTTTAAAGCAATCTATAAGCCTCAACTTAAACTCGTTAATGAACAAGTTTACATTACCAACACCTTGCATTTCCCAAACCACACCAAAGCCAAATTTGTATAAAACATTTCGAACTTTGCAAGCCCATGTAGTATAGTTCTGTCTTTGAAGATTTAATAACATATTATAAGCTTTTCTGGGGTACCTTCTGTCATCCATACACGTCAGGCGCAGCCAAAACTTTATACATCTGGCATACGTGTTTACAAAAAGGGGGTGTCTGCCCGTTTCGCCATATATTAAATGTCTGGGAGACTTTGGGTTGACACCCAAGAACCTTTTCAAAGCTAATAAATGTACTCTTTCGATACTTTCCTGGTTATCTGACAGTCCCCATACTTCGGAACCATAAGTCAAAATAGGTTGTATCTGGCAATCAAACATTTAAAAAAAGATTTCTGGTGAATGCTCACCAATGGACCATAAAAGTTTCATAATTGCTAGCATTGCCTTTCTGGCTCGATCTTCAAGGTCGTTTAGAGTAGGTGAGAACGTGAACGAGAGAGAGAGAGAGAGAGAGAGAGAGAGAGAGAGAGAGAGAGAGAGAGAGAGAGAGAGAGAGAGAGAGAGAGAGAGATTTTTAAACATTCTAGTATGTTCTTCGCTTGGAGGCTTTGGAGTAGAGTTCTTTAGAAGTAATTCACCACAAGATGAAGTTGGAGCAACGATATACCCAGGTTCGTGCACGCATGCATTACACTAGTTGGATTTTTGTAAACTGTCTGAAGTAGTAAACAAAAAACAAAACAAAGCAAAACAAACAAAAACACAACCCCCCACACACAACAACAGCAGCAGCAGCAGCAGCAGCAGCAACAACAACAACAACAACAACAACAACAACAACAACCCAAAATCCGCAACAACAACAACAACAACAACAACAACAACGAAACACACACACACACACACACACACACACACACACACACACACACACACACACACACAACACACACACCACACACACACACACACACACACACACACACACACACACACAACACACACACACACACACACACACACACACACACACACACACACACACACACACACACACACACACACACACACACACACACACACACACACACACAAGACATAAAAAAGCGTTTCTCAGTCTTTTTGACCATTGTTAGCTTTGAGTAGGGGAAAGGACAACTAGAAGATTTCAAGGGAAAAAATCAAACAAAACCTGAATAACGACAGAAGGCATTGTATTTTAGATCGAAACACACAAACATTCTAAAGAACGCTTATTATAATTAGACAGAGTGACGTTTTAAATACTGGAATTTGACTGCCCTCGCAGATAGCGAGCAGAGGCCTGCACAGCATTATTAATTTCTTGTATTGTGTTCACGACCACGCCTTCATCTGTGGCATCGGTATATGTTCAACACACAGACAGACACGGCGCCCTGGCGCTGTGAAAACGCAAGGTTTTGTGTGGAAGTTTTTTATGCGCTATATATAAATTTTCATTCATTCATTCATTCATTCAACATATACTACCTAAATGTCATATTATCACAGATTTATTTAAGAAAAATGGATATGACTTCAATGTTTGTAACAACGTAAGAGACATTTTCTTTAATACTGATATTATAATTTTTATTGTTAAATTGATTGTACATAGTCCTGTGGGTAAGTTAGTATAATAAAATAAATTGGGGTCTATTATCACCTCGATGTGAACAGACAAAATAAAACATTGATTGATTTCATCTGTGGCACATTAAAAATTTTTTTTTATTGTTTTGTACTGCAGAGTGTCGTATTGCACTCCATTACGTTTCGTTGTATTCATTAGGGATTATTGTAAATTTTTGATTGAGGTCTATGTGTTTTATACTGTTCATTGTAAATGCGCCACTATATCGGGTTGGATGAGCTATATTACACGGATGTGCACACACACACACACACACACACACACACACACACACACACACACACACACACACACACACACACACACACACACACACACACACACACACACACACACACACACACACACGTACTGGTGGGAAAGACCCGTTGTTACACGTCTGGTCACGCATACTTGCACTGCAGTACATTTATTAACTGTGTTGAATTGCCCCGTACAGAAGCAGGGAAAGTGGACACCATGTGAAATGTTACGGTGCATGAATTGTGCACGGTGGTGCCCGCCACCGGCTGATATTTTATTTAGTATCCTATTGCACTTCTCACGCCGCAATTTGAAACACGTACCTCATAAATCATGAATGAAGTCAATAAAATTCATTGGAGAAAATTACCCGAAATTGATTGAAAAATTATTCGCGTGCTACATTGCCACACCCCTCCGGTCATCGGAAGAGAAAAGGTGTCGCCACCCCCCACCCCCCACCCTCTCCACCCCCCACCCCCACCCTCTCCAGCCCCCACCCCCCAACCCGCTCGCTCAATTGGAATTGCGTCCTCTGCCTGTGGCTGTGTGGCTTTGTTGCTATGAATTTCCCCAGGAGAAACTCGGACCGAGGGAGGATGAGGAGGGGGAGGGGGTCGGGGTGGCGGGGGTGGGGGGGTGATGGGGGGGGGGGGGGGGGCGTCGCGGGTCGAGCTACCTACACTTTGCTGATCCTTAATGCTAGTGGATTTTTTCAGATTTTTTTTTCCACGGCTGTATTTTCTCCGCTGCCATAGGATCTTTAACATGCAAAGACCTGTAACACATGTGACCTCCGTTTGTGTCTTGTCCAAAGGACTAGGCACTGAACTCACCTCATCGTGGGACAAAGGGTTAGGCAGTGAGTTCACCTCATAATGGGACACGAGATTAGACACTGAGTTCACCTCATAATGGGACAAAGGATTAGGCATTGAGTTCACCTCATAATGGGACAAAGGATTAGGCACTGAGTTCACCTCATAATGGGACACGAGATTAGACACTGAGTTCACCTCATAATGGGACAAAGGATTAGGCAGTGAGTTCACCTCATAACGGGACAAAGGATTAGGCAGTGAGTTCACCTCATAATGGGACAAAGGATTAGGCAGTGAGTTCACCTCATAATGGGACAAAGGATTAGGCAGTGAGTTCACCTCATAATGGGACAAAGGATTAGGCACTGAGTTCACCTCATAATGGGACAAAGGATTAGGCAGTGAGTTAACCTCAACGTGGTACCAAGGCCACAGGGAAAGAGAAGGTGAATGATGGAGTCAGGGCTGGACCAAGCAACATCCAATGTCTTAACTACTCGGCCACGCCTCCTCCTGCGTTGCACTTTGTCCGCGATGAAGGAAAAGTAAAACAACAACAACACAGACACACACACACACACACACACACACACACACACACACACACACAACAACACACACACACACACACACCACCACACACACACACACACACACACACACACACACCACACACACGCGCAGCGCGGCGGCAACCACCCACCCACACCAACACACATCCCACATCCACACCACCACACCACCACGACATACACATATACACACACGCACACACACAACACACACACACACACACACACACACACACACACACACACACACACACACACACACACACACACACACACACACACACACACACACGCCCCCCAAAATAGCAACAACAAACAAACAACAACAACAAAACCCAGAACAAACCCGCTAGCACCAGAAAGAAAGGATTTAAAATCAAATTAAAAAAAATAAAAAAGCAAAAGAAGGGCGTGGGATGGGGAAAACAAAGAAGTTCCATGAGACCAACGATGTGGCCTACTTCTGAACGATCAGAAGCCACAATCCAGGCCCTGTAATGTTGTGGCCGGAGTTCCAGTAAGTAAATATGATGCTTAACGTCCACAGAAACCGTACGGCTTATTAGGGACGGGGAGAAGGGGGTGGGGGGGGGGGGGGGGGGAGGGAGTATGGAGGTGGGGGAGAGGGAGATTATATGCCTATCGCTACACTGTCACCACCAGAATGACTTCTGCATTAAGATGGGCAGCGATGAGGGCCATTTTAATGTTTCAGTAGGAAGTGATGGACAAAGTCACAAGACAGTGTCCACAGACCACAACCTTTTTGAAGAGAAAGGAGAGCGAAGCGGTATCGAACCGAGGTCCTTCCGCTTACCAGCCTAACCCCTTACCGCTAGGCCAAACCGGCTCAAGCCGGAGTTGGAATTATCCGAAGTGATTTTGGTGTCCCAACCACCTCACCACCCCTTCTTACCAGTCCATGCTTTTTGGGAGTATTGCGGCAATCAGACGGCGCCGGCCCCGGTGCTTTATGGGAGTCTGCACGTCACTGCGCCCTAGCGGGCAAGGGGAATTAATCATGGCGACTTGCTCTTTAAATTATCGCCTCTCGTTTTCCATCGACTCTCTGACGCCATAGTCACTGCTTCGTCGCAACGCCGCCATGTTTGAAAGGACAGCGGCTAGCCGGTCTGGGTCCGAGAGCGTGTGCTTGCGTTACGGTGATCAGACAGATTATAACTGTGTTATCGTGATCAGATAGATTATACTCGTGTTATGGTGATGTAATAGATTATACTTGAGTTATCCTTATGTAATATATTTGTGTTATCATGATGTGATACATTATACTTGTGTTATCGTGATGTGATACATTACACTTGTGTTATCTTGATGTGATACATTACACTTGTGTTATCGTGATGTGATACATTATATTTGTGTTATCGTGATGTGATACATTATACGTGGTCAGATAGATTAAACATGTCTTATTGTTATGAGACAGATGACACTTGTGTTATCGTGATGTGATACATTATATTTGTGTTATCGTGATGTGATACATTATACGTGGTCAGATAGATTAAACATGTCTTATTGTTATGAGACAGATGACACTTGTGTTATCGTGATGTGATACATTATATTTGTGTTATCGTGATGTGATACATTATACGTGGTCAGATAGATTAAACATGTCTTATTGTTATGAGACAGATGACACTTGTGTTATCGTGATGAGATGATTTATACTTCTGGGATCGTGATCAGAAATATTATACTTGTGTTATCGTGATCAGAAATATTATACTTGTGTTATCGTGATGAGATAGATTATACTTCTGTGATCGTCATCAGATAGATTTTACTTATGTTATCGTGATGAGATAGATTATACTTGTGTTATCATGATCAGATAGACTATACTTGTGTTATCGTGATCAGATACATAATTGTTGTGTTATCGTGATCAGATGGATCATACTTATGTTATCGTGATCAAATAGATTATACTTGTGTTATCGTGATCAGATGGATCATACTTATGTTATCGTGATCAAATAGATTATACTTGTGTTATCGTGATCAGATGGATTATACTTGTGCGTATAATTAATAGCATCGCGAAAAACCTAAACCACATATCTGGTTTCAATTCTGGGGGCGGGGTTGGGTGGAGAGGGGGATCAGTGCGTGTTTGTGTGCCTTAGACTAATAGACAGTCTCTTTATGGTCTAGCCTGTGTGGTTTGTGTTATTTAGAATGGGTTTCTCGTTGGGATGGGATGGGTCTCCACACGGCTGTTCATGGATCCACTGCTGTTAAATACCGCAGTCATCAGCTGCTTAGAGAGAGCGACGTTAGGAGGACAGGCTGCAAGAAGTACGCTTCTTTACTGCCAAGAAGAAGGGACATACTGGGTTCGGACGGTCAGCTCTAGACTGTATTTAACTCTGGGACCTAGCTGCTATTGGACATGTTCCGCAGTTCATTATGTGAAGCGGGATGGTCTTGGGCTGGCATCGGAACTCGGGAGCTGCGCGAACAGGGAGGTGGGCTTAGGCTCTCATTCTTTATCGCACTCTTCCGCCGTCCCTAATAAGCCATACGGTTTTGTGAACGTAAAACACTGTGGACTAGTGCTCTGTGGACTAAAGCACGTAAAGCACTGTTGACTACAGCACTGCGGACTAAATCACTGTGGACTAAAGCACGTAAAGTACTGTGGACTAGTGCTCTGTGGACTAAATCACTGTGGACTAAAGCACTGAGGACTAAAGCACTGTGGGCTAAAGTACTGTGGACTGAAGCACTGTGGACTAAAGCACTGTGGACTAGTGCTCTGTGGACTAAAGCACGTAAAGCACTGTGGACTACAGCACTGCGGACTAAAGCACTGAGAACTAAAGCACTGTGGACTAAATCACTGAGAACTTAAGCACTGTGGACTGAAGCACTGTGGACTAAAGCACTGAGAACTAAAGCACTGTGGACTAAAGCACTGAGAACTAAAGCACTGTGGGCTAATGCACTGTGGACTGAAGCACTGTGGACTAAATCACTGTGGACTAATGCACTGAGAACTAAAGCACTGTGGGCTAAAGCACTGTGGACTAAAGCACTGTGGACTAGTGCACTGTGGACTAAAGCACGTAAAGCACTGTGGACTACAGCACTGCGGACTAAAGCACTGTGGACTGAAGCACTGTGGACAAAAGCAATGTGAACTGAAGCACTGTGGACTAAAGCGCTGTGGACTAAATGACTAAAGCACTGTGGACTGAAGCACTGTGGACTAAAGGACTAAAGCACTGTGGACTAAAGGACTAAAGCATTGTGGACTAAAAGATTAAAGCACTGTGGACTAAAGGACTGTGGGCTAAAGCAATGTGAACTGAACCACTGTGGACTAAAGCACTGTGGACTAAAGAGCTAAAGCACTGTGGACTAAAGGACTAAAGCACTGTGGACTAAAGGACTAAAGCACTGTGGATTAAAGCACCACGAAAGAAGGGCTGGCATGGCGTGGCTGGTAATTACAGTCGATAACAAACGATGAACAATCGCAGTCATATAGATAAAAATGTATATGTGTATATAAAAAGAAAAAGAAAACCAAGCCCACAGCAGTTTTTCCAGTCGATTTATCGTCTAGTTTGGTTAAAACAACAAACAAACAAAACGAACCCCCCCCAAAAAAAAATAATAATCTAAAAATAAAATAATAATAAATAAAATTATTATAATAATAATAATATAATAATAATAATAATAATAATAATAATAATAATAATAATAAAATAATTTAACAATAAAGTACAAATACAGAACAAAACAAAAAAATCAAAAACAAACAACAACAACAACAACAAAAAACGAAAAATAGGGAGAGAAGAAGGAGAAGAAGAAGAAGAAGAAAGACGTCATAAAGTCGAGAAAACATAGCAGTGAGAGCTTCCATTTCGATCAAGTCTGCATCGTCATGAACCCATCTGGCGTGTGTGTCAGCCAGATACATTACGTTAGGAGCCAGCCTTTTCCTGCTCTTCATTGGTAAAGAGCGAACCAACATGGCCGCGCCCAGAGGAGCGCAAATTGAAATACAAAAGGTACACTGTTGCATGGAAGTTAAAATACTGCTAAAACAACCATACGAAACATGCAAAAGGAAATATTTATACATTTGTGGGTACCTTTTTATGCTAAATTACGTTTTCGCGTGAAGAAAGAAGAAGAAGAAGAAGAAGAAGAAGAAGAAGAAGAAGAAGAAGAAGAAGAAGGAGGAGAGAAGGAGAGAGGAGGAGGAGGAGGAGGAGAGAGAGAGAGAGAGAGAGAGAGAGAGAGAGAGAGAGAGAGAGAGAGAGAGAGAGAGAGAGAGAGAGAGAGAGAGAGACTGATCTTAAATACTCAAGGATAAGGTTTTTCGGCATAAGCCTAGTCATACAACCTGTCCTTGTTAAAAAAAAAAAAAAAAGCCAGAAGAGGAAGACAGACCCATCTAATTTTAATTCCACTTGTGCTCTAATTTCGGCACCGGCACTCATCGCCGTTAGCACTTTGAAACGCAAAACGCAATCTTCAGCCAGCGAACAGCAATTATAATCCTCAACACGGCACGGGTTCCGCCACGCTATCCGTCACCTCACGCTACACAAATGAGGGAGGTCAAAGGGCGGGCTGTGTCAGTCACGTGAGACGGGAGGCTAAGGTGCGGGGGTATCGGTTTCTGTTTCAGGGAGGAGTGAGCCTCGCTGTAGAATCATCGTTTTGATGACTACGTGGTTTGTGCGGTTCACTCTGCAATCTTAGTTCACACCTGGATTAAATTTATTGCTGCATCCCTAACACATGCACAGATTGAGATTTTAGAATTAGCAGACAAAACGGGAGGTAACAGTACTCCAGTGACGTCACACGTGTAACAAGGGACATAAGCACAGAGACCTGCATTACCTGTGATGACTGTCACCTATCACGCAGGTATATATACGAAGTGTGTTTTACGTTTCATTCTGAGCACGTTTTGAGATGTTAAAGCTCTAAGGACTGTATAGAGGACTAGTGTTTTTTAGAGAAAATAATGGTGCTGATAGTAAATATCGCGTGTAAGGGATGGGGTATAATCCTTAGCGATTTCCACATTTCGGGTAACGTGTATTGACTGGGGTAGTCTTGTATAGCTATGGGTGTAATGACTGGGGTAGTCTTGGTAGGTAGGTAGTGTTGCTTAATGTCCTCAGATGTCAGTTGACACATTAGGGACAAGCTGAGACCAATGCCGAAGCATGGTTCAATATAGCTTTACGTCCACGGAAACCAGAAGGCTCGTTAGGACGGACAGCCCAGGACGGCCACCTCGACTTCACACAGCTCCTGAACTATGGGTAGTCTTGTATAGCTATAGGTGTAATGACTGGGGTAGTCTTGGCCAAAGCTATGGGTGTAATGATTGGGGTAGTGTTGTGTAGTTATAAGCTGGGTAGTGTTTAATGATTGGGATAGCTTGTGAGTTGGGTAGAGTTGGCTAAAAGTAGACTCTGTAATGGCGGGGTAGTCTTGTATAGCTATAAGTAGGTAGTGTGTAATGGCGGGGTAGTCTTGTATAGATATAAGTAGGTAGTGTGTAATGACGGGGTAGTGTTGTATAGCTATAAGTAGACTGTGTAATGACGGGGTAGTGTTGTATAGCTATAAGTTGGTAATGTGTAATGACGGGGTAGTGTTGTATAGCTATAAGTTGGTAGTGTGTAATGAAGGGGTAGTGTTGTATAGCTATAAGTTGGTAGTGTGTAATGACGAGGTAGTGTTGTATAGCTATAAGTTGGTAGTGTGTAATGGCGGGGTAGCCTTGTATAGCTATAGGTAGGTAGTCTGTAATGACGGGGTAGTCTTGTAAAGCTATAGGTAGGTAGTGTGTAATGGCGGGGTAGACTTGTATAGCTATAAGTAGGTAGTGTGTAATGGCGGGGTAGACTTGTATAGCTATAAGTTGGTCGTGTGTAATGGCGGGGTAGCCTTGTATAGCTATAAGTTAGAAAGTGTGTAATGACGGGGTAGTCCTGAGTAGTCCTGTAGTCAGTGCTATACGTTGGATAGTGTGTAATGACTGGGGTGGTCCTGAGTAGTCCTGTAGTCAGTGCTATACGTTGGATAGTGTGTAATGACTGGGGTGGTCCTGAGTAGTCCTGTAGTCAGTGCTATACGTTGGATAGTGTGCAATGACTGGGGTGGTCCTGCAGTAGTTATTGTTATACGTTAGGCAGCGGCTGCAATGGTTGGGGATTTGTTCCCTGACAAATCAGCCCCAGTAACACCAGCCTGACGGGCGGGTGTCGACTTGCACACAGTCGTCAGACATCATTGCGCGTTGAACTCTTCTCCTTTATCTCCCCATTGACTCCGGCCGTTCGGTACGTGTACAGTTTTACACCACGCAATTTGTTTTGTAAACTTCTTCGGCTTTCCACGATTGTCCTCAGACGTTTATAGCTTGATGGTATTGATAAATTTCGTTTCATGTTTTATATACGCATGCCAGGTGAGAGTTACCGTAGGCGACTCAGGTCTTTGTTGTTGTACTTGCGTTCCGTTCCGTTTCGTTTCGAGCGCTAATTAGCTCCACTGTTTGTTGAATCGTTTTCTGCAGCGTATCCTCTTCGTGGCCCATGAGCTTTTCTGTAATTGCGGCTCTTTGGGGCCAGCTCTGTGTCCGTTCTTCTTGTACAGGGGGCAGAACTACAGAACATGCTCTGGGGTTTGTGGGCCTGTCTCACACGGGCGGTGTGTGTCTCACACGGGCAATGTGTGTCTCACAAGGGCAATGTGTGTCTCAGATGGGCAGTGCGTGTCTCACATGGGCAGTGCGTGTCTCACAAAGGCAGTGTGATTCTCACAAGGGCAGTGTGTGTCTCACAAGGGCAGTGTGTGTCTCACAAGGGCAGTGCGTGTCTCGCATAGGCAGTATGTGTCTCATAAGGGCAGAGTGTGTCTCACATGGGCAATGTGTGTCTCACAAGGGCAGTGCGTGTCTCACAAGGGCAGTGTGTGTCTCACATAGGCAGTGTGTGTCTCACAAGGGCAGTGTGTGTCTCACATAGGCAGTATGTGTCTCATAAGGGCAGAGTGTGTCTCACATGGGCAATGTGTGTCTCACATGGGCAGTGTGTGTCTCGCACGGACAGTCGACTGTGTGTGACAGACCAAGGCGATACAAGTGGACACGCAGTAACCAGTGGCCATTCAGTAGTCGGACTTGGTTCTGTAATTACAAGGGAAATCTGGCTGTGTTTTAATCCTGCTGTGTCGTCGTCTACCACAGAACATCACCAAAAGCAACACCAGCAACAACAGGAAGTGGGAGTGTTAGTCAAAAGTAAACATGGTGCTTAACGTCCACAGAAAGCATAAGGCTTATTAGGGACGGTGAGAGTTAGTCCCACAAACATCTTAATTTATAGCGCCTGTCGGTCAAAGCGGCAGCGTCATCATCAACAGCGACAACCACAGACTGTTCGGATCCCATAGTTTATTTGCACGAGTAGGCGTCACCCGTGTAGACTGTGCTGTTCTCTTCTCCAGCCATCTATTTGTCTGTGAATCAACAGAAAGAGATTCCGGAGATTTCAGAAGGGATAAGAATTTCCCTTGTCATTTACGCGGGAGAGAGAGAACTCGAACTCGAACTCGAACTCGAAAACTTAATTTTACAAGGATTGGAGAGAGAGAGAGAGAGAGAGAGAGAGAGAGAGAGAGAGAGAGAGAGAGAGAGAGAGAGAGAGAGAGAGAGAGAGAGAGAGAGAGAGATGGGTTGGGGGTTGGAGTGGTTAGGCGTCACTTTTTATGTCTGTTGTATGTCATTATGTTTTGCTTAAGCGCCTGTTTAAAAACAAACAAAACTCTGTGTATGTGTGTGTGTGTGTGTGTGTGTGTGTGTGTGTGTGTGTGTGTGTGTGTGTGTGTGTGTGTGTGTGTGTGTGTGTGTGCACGTGCGCAAGCCCGCAAAGGTAAAAACAAAAAAGCCTAAAAAATATATGTATAAAAACATCAGCCACGTGCACACACGGGAGACAACTCTATACCATTCTGTTTGCGTTCTCTCCGGGCCCCTGACTGCGGAGGAGAATACCACAGATTCTGGGACCCCATGCCCCATTCAAGTCCAGGCTCCCTGTCTCATTTCGTCCTTCTCTGCAACTGTTTTGTGGGCAACTGTTTTCTGTGGAACTATTTTCACGACAAACACATGCCAGCCACGTCACAACGGGTGTAGGAATGCAAGGTGTTTAGATTTGTCTCCCCTGCCTTGTGCCTGGAGCCGCCTGGCGGCGCTGCCGTGTCTGATGGCCAGGTGGCGTTCTGGTAGCCAGGGCAGCTTGAGTTGTTCTTCTTCTCTCATTCATTCACTTGCTCGCCCCTTCCTTCATTCACTGTCCCGATGACGGAGTGCAGATGCCTGACGGTGGCATATGACCCTTAATCCAACAGCACGAGCTCCCTTTTCATCAAAATGTCGGCCTTCGTAATGTCCCGGGCCCCGAACACGTTGCTGTCATTGGCATGCCATTGTCTCTAACCAGAACAGTGGCACTATAGCAACATGTTTGTTGTGTAGAGTTCCTTGTCAGCATTGTTTTCATCTATAGCCGTCTCCCTGACATGACAAACTCCGTTATGGAGTCAGAGTGCAGCTGCCGGGATGGCGGTTAACACTGCACTTTTAGGTATGAAAGTGTGTACAGGTGTGTGAAAACATTTGTATGTATGACAGTGTGGACAGGTGTGGGGAAACGGCTGTATGTATGACAGTGTGTACAGGTGTGGGGAAACGGCTGTATGTATGACAGTGTGTACAGGTGTGGGGAAACGGCTGTATCTATGACAGTGTGGACAGGTGTGGGGAAACGGCTGTATCTATGACAGTGTGGACAGGTGTGGGGAAACGGCTGTATGTACGACAGTGTGTACAGGTGTGGGGAAACGGCTGTATGTATGACAGTGTGTACAGGTGTGGGGAAACGGCTGTATCTATGACAGTGTGGACAGGTGTGGGGAAACGGCTGTATCTATGACAGTGTGGACAGGTGTGGGGAAACGGCTGTATGTACGACAGTGTGTACAGATGTGGGGAAACGGCTGTATGTACGACAGTGTGTACAGGTGTGGGGAAACGGCTGTATGTATGACAGTGTGTACAGGTGTGGGGAAACGGTTGTATGAATGACAGTGTGTACAGGTGTGGGGAATCGGCTGTATGAATGACAGTGTGTACAGGTGTGGGGAATCGGCTGTGTAGGCTGTGCTACCTTCTCGCCCAGTGTTAGCTGAAGAACAAGCCAATCGCCCAGAAGCGCCTGGCACCAAAACAACACAGCAAAAGAGCTCAACCAAAGGCAGACAAATATCCCACCGTTCAACTGTTGTTTGAGTGTTGTTTTGTAGCTCGAAAAAGGGGATTACCCTGAAAATTCGTATGTTGTCTTTTGCCATAATAAATAGCGTTCTTTTTAACCTTTTATGTATCCAGAAGCGCATCTTTCACTGTGTACAGATCGTGGCGCGACTTGGTTTCGGTGGGCTCATTTCCGTTGCATTTCTGTGGCAAGGAGAAACTGACACGAGGTCCTCCCGTCGCCCTTGTCTCGGTGACCGCTACCTCCACCTCCCCCTAACAACATCAGTAACAGGCTGCCAGCTCCACCTCTAACCAAGACAGCTTCGCTCGTTATTCCGCCAAGACGCTTTCGGTCCTGCTTGCGTCAGGCAGTCTGTCTTCTTCGTTCCTTTCTCCGTTCTCTCGTCTTTACTTTCCTCTTATGGTCTGTGTGCATGTCCGTTCCTTAAACACCGCCCATCTCCCTTTCTCTCGTCTTTACTTTCCTCTTATGGTCTGTGTGCATGTCCGTTCCTTAAACACCGCCCATCTCTCTTTTCACCAAAGTGTCACCCTTGGAAATACCCCTGAAGTGTTTTTGACACATGTAAATACAGATCATGACGGGGCTTCTGCCGTGATGGGCACTGCTCTGTTGTATTTCTGTGGCAAGCAGAAAGTGACGCTAGCTCAGTCCGTTGCCTCCTTCAGCAACACCTACAATCATCGCCCGCTGACGACGTTAGCCACAGCCTGTCAACTCCACCACTAACCGCCACACCTTCGCTCATTATTCCGCTGAGACGCCTTTGCTGGAAGTCGGAGCAGGGGGCTGGGGTGGAACTGGATCAGAGATCAGTGTTCATCACGGGTGTCTTCCGGCCGAGCCGCGGTGACGGGTGTCTTGGCGACGTTTACATCAGATGCCACTGCCCATCACTTCTCTCACTGCTGGGCATGCTGCGTCTAACTGCTGGGTACGCTTCTGTTAAACATCGTGATACCCACCATCTTCACCCGCTATCATCTTTACACTGAGTTAGCTGTGGTAACTATGAAAGGGGGGTGGGGTGGGGGTGGGGGAGGGGTGCATTTTGAAGATCCCTTTCTCAACACTAGAGAATAGACGCGAGACTTGGTTCATCGCTTACGAGACAATGAATCCCAAACAAACGATCCGAGCAGCTCGTCTGAATAATTCTTTTCACTGACCATCATTACGGATATTCTTTATTTTCGTTACCCACGCATCGAGGTATGAGATAAGTGAAGGGTATAGTCTCACTGCTGAGCTGTTTGTCAGGCCTTTACGATACGTCAGGCACTGACTGTTAAAGGACTCGCCACGTCGTTGACCTTGTCAGTTATATCCGTTCAGTCGGGTCCGAGGCAGATGTACCCAGAAGATGGCTGGACAATTGGACATGGCGGCACAAAGGCGCCTTAGAAGGAAAAATGGGTGAAGACGTTCACTAACGACTGATGACGCTGTGGTGTCACTGGAGGTTTTTGTGTCGTCGTTGATATTACGCCACCCCTGAATCGGTATCACAGAAGAACGAGCAAGTTGTAGCCATCTCTTTATCGTTTTGTTGGGTGAACGTGGTTGTTAGGCTATAAACTAAATGTTTAATCGTTGTGTTAGGTATACGTGACTAAACTAAACGTTTAATCGTTGTGTTAGGTATACGTGACTATAAACTAAACACTTTGTCGTTGTGTTCGCTGTGCGTAAGTAACTAGTCCGCATTTTTACGTCGTGTTCAGTATGGATACGGACTATTTTAGTCTTCAGTTCGACGCTGTGGTTATTTTAATCCTACGTAAATGAGTGTCTGATTGGTCGTCGCTTTTTCATTGTCGTCAGAATTGGCCTACATGATATTGTCTCTTCCTCTCTTTTAATAGTTAACGTATGACCTTTCCTTTTACAGGCCAATATGGTCTTGTCTCCCTCTCCTTTAAGTATTTTACTTATGATGCTTGGGTATGTTGGCCTGTATAAGCTTGTCCGCTTTTTAATGTAATGTTGTTGCTGCTTCTTGTTGGTGTGGTTTCCATTCATTCAGGCAAGCCAAAGCAGAAAGCAGAGCTCAACGCCGAAACTCTTCATTTTTGTTTATCTGTTGTTTAAAGGTCGTTTTGTGGCTTGTTAAAGGGGATTTCCCCGAAAATTTGCATACTGTGTCCGTGTTAAAATAAATAAGCGTTCGTTTGAACCTTTTTGTGTTTGGATCTTTATTTTTGTGTCAGCATCTCTCTGGCCTCTCTCTCTCTCTCTCTCTCTCTCTCTCTCTCTCTCTCTCTCTCTCTCTCTCTCTCACCCACACACACACACACCCACACACACATACACCCCCCCCCCACACAGACTCTTATAGTAGTAGGTATACCTCATTCGCTCATATATTGTCATTACCACAGGCACACGCCGTCATAGCACTACATTAATATTTAATAAAAGAAGCTTATGCAGGCCTCTATTATCCTGTCCCCTCTTTTACTGTTTTCTTAAACCATGTGTGCCTCCATAGACCTACATGATATTGTCTCCCCCCCCCCCCCCCCTAGTTTCAGGAAGAAAAAAAAAAAAGGTTATGTAGGCCTACACGATCTTGTTCTCTTTAGTTTAATAAAATAAAATAAAAATGCTTGTGTAGGCCTGCACGATGCTTATGTAGGCCTACACGATCTTTTGTTCCCTTTTTTAAAAATATTGTTTAAAATATATGCTTATGTAGGCCTTCGTGATCTTGTCCCCCTTCTTAATATTATGTTTTAAATGATACTTGCTTATTTACGTAGTTACTGTGAAGAGCGCTGTGCAATTGATGTGCGACAAAAATCACCGTTATTATTATTATTATTATTATTATTATTATTATTATTATTATTATGATTATGTGTGTTCTTCTACTTTTCACTATTGTTGCTATTGTTGTTGTCGTTTATTTTTATGATTATTAAACCGAGCAGCTATATTTTTGCGTTCAGCGTACACACACACACACACACACACACACACACACACACACACACACACACACACACACACACACACACACACACACACACAGAGAGAGAGAGAGAGAGAGAGAGAGAGAGAGAGAGAGAGAGAGAGAGAGAGAGAGAGAGGAGAGAGAGAAGAAGACAGAGACAGACAGACAGACAGGACGACAGACAGACAGACGAAGAAGAGAGAGAGAGAGAGAGAGAGAGAGAGAGAGAGAGAGAGAGAGAGAGAGAGAGAGAGAGAGAGAGACAGAGACAGACAGACAGACAGACAGACAGACACACAGAGAGATTTCTAGCTTTGTTGTTGTTCCTGCACGATTTGTCGTTGTTGACACACAAGCGAATCAAAGGCAGCTGCAGGGAATGGCTGGCTGAACAGATCGACGGCACCGAAGACAAGCGGCGGGGAACAAAAAGCGGATTTGTAACGCCCGCCTTCGTTGCAAACAGTCCCCAGTTCTAAAAGGATGGCGCTCAGCTCCCATTCACCAGCGTTAAGCTGACACCCGCCTCAACCAATTACCCATACGTCTGGCGAATACCGTCTTCTTGTCAAACGTTTTGTCATAGACCCGTTGCTTTGATCCTGGGTAGAAGGAAGGGAGATACAATTGGACCAAACAAATACCTGTTCCAATCACACCGGTAAATGAGGGACGGCTCAGGGATGACACTAGATTCAGTTACGGCTCGTCATTAGACTGCATACCTGTGCTTAGTCACCCCGTTAATCTGCAGTCCCGTGTCCGTAGTCGTCATTTGTGTGAACCGCTTGAGTTAATAATAATAATATTAACAAAGAAGAAGATTTCTAGGGCGCCCCAATTCGGTTGGGCTTGAAACGCTCACAATAGGACTAGGACAATAAGGACGACGACAAGAAAGCACGTGAAGGTACCGCTAACAGCACAGTAGCAAATACCAATGATTAAAAATGACACAAAATGGGGGAAAGAGGGAGGGGAATACAGAAAAATACACTCATCGTATACTCAAGCTGCAACATGTATGGCAAACAGGACACGTTTTCAAATTCAGCAGTGCGTATTAAAGAGATGGGATTTGAGGGCTTGCTTGAATGATATTTTGATTGTGAAGTCCGGATGTTTTATGGAAGATTGTTCCAGCTCGCAGAACCAGCATATAAAAAGGATCTTTGATCAAGGGTTTTTGTTCACATAGTTCAGGAGCTGTGTGAGAGTCGAGGTGGCCGTCATGGGCTGTCCGTCCTAACGAGCCTTCTGGTTTCCGTGGACGTAAAGCTATATTGAACCATGCTTCGGCATTGGTCACAGCTTGTCCTAATATGTCAGCCGACATCTGAGGACATTAAGCATCACTTCATCATCATCATCAGGGTTTTTGTTTTGTCGGAGGGTACACGCAGAATGCGGTTGTCGGTGGGCAAACAGACAAACGGAGCTATCTCGATGGTGCAAAATTCGTCACACGACAGTTTTGCAGTGAGCAGAGAGGTACTGATCACTTTGAAAATGCAAAATTTCTTAATCACGTAACTACCGAAGAAGTAAGATACGTACGTCTGTGAATGTCGTGTTTTTGCTTTATAGCTCCCAGGCGCAAAAAGCTAGATAAAAACAAACACACAACAAGAAAAACAACAACACCACCAACACCACACACACACACACACACACACACACACACACACACACACACTCACTCACACACACACACACACTTATAGGCCTGTGTACCATCACACTAATGATGATATGAAAGCAATGAATATAATTGATAATCGATATAGATCTATGGAACACTATTTGTAACGCCATCATCTGCCACAATGATAAACTGAGATGCCATTATTTGCCAGGCGGATGAAAAGTGACAATAGTATCGTAGGAGATACTAGTATCACAATAGTACCTAGCGGACTGGTACCACAATAGTATCACGGCCCCCATCGTAGCGCCAGTGGAAGAAAAAGCAGACCCAGTGGAAGGTGACAATGGCCGGTCCACGCCACGCCGCTGTGGACCCAGTCATCCACCACCGCCGACACGGTCGACGAGCAGCGTACCGTATCTTCACTCATCGCCACTGTCGCCGCTACAAGTTTGCGGCCCGTGTCCTCACGTTGGGGCATCGCGACAGGCAGCGACACAGGCTCAGACAGACATAGGCTCAGACAGACATAGGCTCAGACGGACACAGGCTCAGACAGACACAGACTCACAGGCTCAGACAGACACAGGCTCACATAGACACAGGCTCAGACAGACACAGGCTCACAGGCTCATACAGACACAGGCTCACACAGACACAGGCTCACACAGACACAGGCTCACAGGCTCATACAGACACAGGCTCACACAGACACAGGCTCAGACGGACACAGGCTCACACAGACACAGGCTCACACAGACACAGGCTCAGACGGACACAGGCTCACACAGACACAGGCTCACACAGACACAGGCTCACAGGCTCATACAGACACAGGCTCACACAGACACAGGCTCAGACGGACACAGGCTCACACAGACACAGGCTCACACAGACACAGGCTCAGACGGACACAGGCACATAGACGGGCTAAGAAGTAGGCACAGACGCAGGCTTAGGTACATATTCAGGTTCAGCCACAGATGCAAGCACATACACAGGCTAAGAAACAGGTACAGATGCAGGCTTAGGTACATATACAGGCTCAGACACAGCCACAGGCACAGACATAAACACAGGTTTGGGCACAGACACAAACACAGGTTTGGGCACAGACACAAACACAGGTTTGGACACAGACATAAACACAGGTTTGGACACAGACACAAACACACGTTTGGGCACAGACACACACACACAGACACAGGTTTGGGCACAGACACAAACACAGGTTTGGACACAGACACAAACACACGTTTGGGCACAGACACAAACACAGGTTTGGACACAGACATAAACACAGGTTTGGGCACAGACATAAAAACAGGTTTGGGCACAGACACAAACACAGGTTTGGACACAGACACAAACACAGGTTTGGACACAGACACAAAAACAGGTTTGGACACAGACACAAAAACAGGTTTGGACACAGACACAAACACAGGTTTGGACACAGACACAAACACAGGTTTGGACACAGACACAAACACAGGTTTGGACACAGACACAAAAACAGGTTTGGACACAGACACAAAAACAGGTTTGGACACAGACACAAACACAGGTTTGGACACAGACAAAAACACAGGTTTGGACACAAACGCAGCCACAGGCACAAACATAGGTTCAGCCTTGGCACAGTTACAGGCTCATGCACAGGCACAGACTTAGACATTATTCAGGCAGACATAGAAAACCTACCAGAAACACAAAACAAACAAAATAAAAACAAACAAACAAACAAAAAAATAAAGAAAAGAAGGAAAAAAAAGGTCTGTACTCCGCTGGGCTGAATGTATAAATCTTGCAGAAAATGTGAAGACGAAGAAGAAGAAGACCTCCTTCCCCCCCCCCCCCCCCCAAAAAAAAAAGAGCACCCCCCACCCCACCCTCAAGAAAAAGAGGCAAAAACAACCAACCAAAACAAAACACAACAGCGACGGCAATAGTAATGATGAAAAAATAACTCAAGGGAAGTCGCCCCCCCCCCCCCCCTCCACCATACCCAAAGAAGAAGAAGAAAAAGAAGAAGAAGAAGAGAGAGAGAGAGAGAAGAGAGAAGAGAGAGAAGGAGAGAGAGAGAGAGAGAGAGAGAGAGAGAGAGAGAGAGAGAGAGAGGAAAAAGAGGAAAGAGAAAGAAAGAAAGAAAGACGACGGCTGAAATCAACAAAATCTTGTGCTTACACTGAACTTGATTTGACTCCCGTAAGCGAACAAACATAATATTGTGTCCTTCTCTCCACGCACACGCGTACCTGGAATCAAATCTGTAAAAAAAGAAAAAAGAAAGAAGAAGAACAGGTACGTACCTACCCCTATGACCCACCCCGAAGACAGCGCAGACCACCTCGGGCTTTGCAGCCACTGAGAGTCAGCCAAGCACTAAATTTGAAGACCCTAGAGATGGGAGATAAGCGCTCGATGCAAGAGCGGATAATACCTCCTAGCCAGATAGCATTTTCACCACGGCGTTAGCGCCTTAGGAGTCGCTCTTCCCTCAAGGCCCGGGAGGAGGGGAAAAAAGGGAAAATAAGCGGAAGAAGAAGGAGGAGAAGAAAAGAAAGAAAAGGAGGGGGGAGCGGAGGGATTTGTGGAGAAGCGGCTTGCACGTCAAGCTCCGCGACTTCAACAAGAGCCGGTGACGATTAAAGGCTTGCTTGGTGAAGTCATCGCCACCGCCAGCACAGCCAGGGTGTCACTCCTGAAGTTACCTCGCCACGGCTCGGGTAGCCTGCTTTTCTATTAGGGGTGGGCATCATTGTAGGTACCTCTGCCGGGCTCGGATGGCGCGTCTCTCTGTCCTCCTCCGCTGTGGGGTATACACCTGATCTCCAGGACAGGTGTTCCCCCCCACCCACCCCCGACCCCTCTCCCCTCCATCCCCCCCCACCCCCCGACCCCCCAGCTTTCGGGTTGTTAAAGGTGCTCTTCGGGGACTTCTGTCTTCATTTCTCTTTTCTTGTCACGACTCCCATCACTTCTCTCTGCACGACTCTCTTCTCCTCTTCTTTCTTCACGACTGACTATCTTCTCTTCTGTCTTTACGAGTATCTTGTCTTCTTTGTTTACAACTCTCTTCTCTTCTATCTTATCTCTTACAATGCTGCCTTTGAAACGGTTCCTGTGTTATTTTCGTCCGTAAAGGTACCTGTTATGTTGTTACTTTAAGGCAGTTGTCCACTTCAGCCCTTTTGTGTCTCCCTTCTTCAGACAAGCGATAATCTGAATATCCTTGGCTCCACACCTTCAGGTAGCGTCTCAAGCTCCTCAACATTTCAGGTCTTCCGAGAGCTGTTCTCTGTCGAGTGTTAACACGGAGTTAACTGCGGGCTACTGCCACATAAAACAAAGAGCTCATTCAGTCACTCATAACTCACTCACATACCATCACTCACTAAACAATCACGCATTTCTTAACCACTTATTTCTCACTGGGTGGATTGGCCACTGAACCATTCATGCCAAACTACATACAATTTCCATAGGCTGCAAGCCATCTTTAAGTGCTATGTTGGGGGGGATCAGGTACGGAGTATGGAGGATAAAGTCGTGACAACACCGTAAAAGCCAGGAATTAATCAGAATGTCACACCGGTATCGTGTTGTTGCTGCTAGGTTCCCTTTCGCTGCCGAACTTCAAGGAGGGCTTGTAGAAACGCCGTGCTGAATGCATCTTTAATCTCACCTGTTTTTAGCTCCGTTCCGTGATTGATGAGGGTGTACTCAAGGGCATTTTGAAAAGGTATCCAATGAATAGCGGACAAAGAATTACTAGAGTTTGGGCATTGGAACTCAATATATGTGTACACTTTCAATTCACTTGTCGGCAAGACTCAAATGATGCTCCAGGGCAATTTCATTTACAATCGTTTTCATGAAATTAAGTGTCTGTCTTCTGGTTCTCGCTCATCAAAAGTGGTTCGGCCGAAAATTTGCATGTGTTTGAACCGACCTCTCTCCATTCACCCTTCAACTGGCCGAAACGTTTTAGCCGAGAAACCACACGCCTCTGTATCGGCTTGAATCCATTGGCTGGTGAGACCCAATCATCCTCAACACTCGACACGCCGTCTTGGACTTGTAACATACACTCTCATTGTTGCGTCCCGACACAAGCTGTACTTCGTGCATTTCAAACGGCACAGAAGTACCGCCTTTATACCACCGACCTGATTGCATTACTTGTCGGCAAAAGTCCAATCCTGATCCAAGTTTCTCCACCCTTCAATTACTGAACGGTCGGCCACGATGACAGCACCGTGCCGTTAGGTGGCGCTGTGGTCAGCCCTGACGTCACCGCATGGGGTGGAAACGTAGCGGAATTGGATGAGTGAAGAAAATGGCGGATCGCGACACTGCTACTCACAGCCCTAAACAACCGCAGATGCAACTGAGGGAAGGTAATGACAGGGGGGTACGGTTCAAAGGCTGTTGGTGGGGTGTGGGGTGGGGTGTGGGTGGGGTGGAGTGGTTCATTAGAGGAAGAGCTACTTACCTGGCGATGGCCAGCAACGTCCCAAACAGCGGGCCTTGCTGGTGGAGACAGCGGGTGACAAACTCCAAGCGCTGGTTTACGACATCCGTCCATCAACCACTGCTATAACTGAGTACGCGACAGGTCTCCAAAAACTGTCAGCTAACGGACAATTTTTCGTTGGGGCTCAAACTGCAATAGGTTTGTAACAGACAACTCAAATTATATCAGAAGTTTCTTTTATAACCGCCCACGTTGCTTACGCCAGCACAAATCAAATGAAAATCGTTTGAATCGAGATGGAGCTTTTCTCTCTCTCTCTCTCTCTCTCTCTCTCTCTCTCTCTCTCTCTCTCTCTCTCTCTTTTAGCCGGGGCGGAGGCGCCTCATGTTTACGTGCGTGCTTGGACGCTATGATGCTTCCACAGTCTTATTAGTACCCAAGCCTTTCGGGGCTCTTTGACATCGTCGGTGGACAGCTGCACGGAGATGCAGAGTGCCCCTTCAGTGGCGTAACGAAGTCTGGCAGAGTTTGGAGAAGGTGATGGAGAGCGATGCTCTGAATTTGGAGGAAGGTGTTGGAGAACGATGATCTGAATTTTGGGGAAGGTGCTGGAGAGCGATGCTCTGAATTTGGAGGAAGGTGCTGGAGAGCGATTCTTTGAATTTGGAGGAAGGTGCTGGAGAGCGATGCTTTGAATTTGGAGGAAGGTGCTGGAGAGCGATTCTTTGAATTTGGAGGAAGGTGCTGGAGAGCGATGCTCTGAATTTGGAGGAAGGTGCTGGAGAGCGATGCTCTGAATTTGGAGAAAGGTGCTGGAGAGCGATGCTTTGAATTTGGAGGAAGGTGCTGGAGAGCGATGCTTTGAATTTGGAGGAAGGTGCTGGAGAGCGATGCTCTGAGGTTTGGGGAAGGTGCCTGAGAGCGATGTTGGGAGTGTGAGTGTGTGGAGCACCGTGTAGTGAAGCAGGCCAAAGACACGCGTCACGCTGAGAACCAGCGTCAGGTCAGGTCAGGTCAGGTCAGGTCAGGTCCCAGACAGTCAGGTCCGGCTGTTTGCGGTTTGGGGCAATAAGCTTTCAAAACTGAACGCCGGCGAAGAAGAACACGTAACAAGAAACAGAATATGACAATGTCTTATATAAGTTACTTGTCTGACGCTATTTGTATGCTTTCATATATATAAAAAAAAAAAAGTTTCAACCAAGAAGATGAAGAAAGATGAAAAAGAAGAAGAAGAAAAGAAAAAGAAAAAGAGACGAGTAGGGAGGTGGTGAATGGGGGTCGAAGACGAAGAGGAAAACAGAGGCAATAAAAATAAAAAAAGGGGGGGGGGGGGGGGGGAAAGAAGAAAGCTTTTAAAATTGGGAAGTTAAAATTGTGCCGTTAAGTGAAATTTTGTTCGAATGTTTGTATAATTATATATAAAAGGCTTGAGCCTTTTTTTATATTTATTTTTAGTTTTCATCAAACAAGACCTACTTTAAACAGACTTGTCCTTTCCGAAAAAGTATGTTTTGTGTCTTCGGTGGCAGATTTTGTCAGAGGCGGTCAGCATATCTTCAGTACATGCCTGACAATGAACATAGATATAAATCCCTGGTGTGGAGTCCACTTTCCGTGCTGACTATCCCTGGTGTGGAGTCCACTTTCCGTGCAGACTTTCTCTGGTGTGGAGTCCACTTTCCGTGCAGACTCTCCCTGGTGTGGAGTTCACTTTCCGTGCAGACTTTCCCTGGTGTGGAGTCCACTTTCCGTGCTGACTATCCCTGGTGTGGAGTCCACTTTCCGTGCAGACTTTCCCTGGTGTGGAGTCTACTTTCCGTGCAGACTTTTCCTGGTGTGGAGACTACTTTCCGTGCAGACTCTCCCTGGTGTGGAGTTCACTTTCCGTGCAGACTTTCCCTGGTGTGGAGTTCATTTTCCGTGCAGACTTTCCCTGGTGTGGAGTTCACTTTCCGTGCAGACTTTCCCTGGTGTGGAGTTCACTTTCCGCGCAGACTTTCCCTGGTGTGGGGTTCACTTTCCGTGCAGACTCTCCCTCGTGTGGAGTCAACTTTCCGTGCAGACTTTCCCTGGTGTGGAGTTCACTTTCCGTGCAGATCTCCCTGGTGTGGAGTCCACTTTCCGTGCAGACTTTCCCTGGTGTGGAGTCCACTTTCCGTGCAGACTTTCCCTGGTGTGGAGTCCACTTTCCGTGCAGACTCTCCCTGGTGTGGAGTTCACTTTCCGTGCAGACTTTCCCTGGTGTGGAGTTCACTTTCCGTGCAGACTTTCCCTGGTGTGGAGTTCACTTTCCGTGCAGACTTTCCCTGGTGTGGAGTTCACTTTCCGTGCAGACTTTCCCTGGTGTAGGGTTCACTTTCCGTGCAGACTCTCCCTGGTGTGGAGTTCACTTTCCGTGCAGACTTTCCCTGGTGTGGGGTTCACTTTCCGTGCAAGCTTTCCCTGGTGTGGAGTTCACTTTCCGTGCAGACTCTCCCTGGTGTGGAGTTCACTTTCCGTGCAAGCTTTCCCTGGTGTGGGGTTCACTTTCCGTGCAGACTCTCCCTGGTGTGGAGTCCACCTTCCGTGCAGACTCTCCCTGGTGTGGAGTCCACCTTCCGTGCAGACTCTCCCTGGTGTGGGGTTCACTTTCCGTGCAGACTCTCCCTGGTTTGGGGTTCACTTTCCGTGCAGACTCTCCCTGGTGTGGGGTTCACTTTCCGTGCAGACTTTCCCTGGTGTGGAGTCCACTTTCCGTGCAGACTTTCCCTGGTGTGGAGTTCACTTTCCGTGCAGACTTTCCCTGGTGTGGGGTTCACTTTCCGTGCAGACTTCCCTGGTGGGGTTCACTTTCCGTGCAGACTCTCCCTGGTGTGGAGTTCACTTTCCGTGCAGACTTTCCCTGGTGTGGGGTTCACTTTCCGTGCAGACTTTCCCTGGTGTGGAGTTCACTTTCCGTGCAGCTTTCCTGGTGTGGGTTCACTTTCCGTGCAGACTTTCCCTGGTGTGGAGTCCACTTTCCGTGCAGACTCTCCCTGGTGTGGGGTTCACTTTCCGTGCAGACTTCCCTGGTTTGGGGTTCACTTTCCGTGCAGACTCTCCCTGGTTTGGGGTTCACTTTCCGTGCAGACTTCCCTGGTTGGGGTTCACTTTCCGTGCAGACTTTCCCTGGTGTGGAGTCCACTTTCCGTGCAGACTTTCCCTGGTGTGGAGTTCACTTTCCGTGCAGACTTTCCCTGGTGTGGGGTTCACTTTCCGTGCAGACTTTCCCTGGTGTGGAGTTCACTTTCCGTGCAAGCTTTCCTGGTGTGGGGTTCACTTTCCGTGCAGACTTTCCCTGGTGTGGAGTTCACATTCCGTGCAGACTTTCCCTGGTGTGGAGTCCACTTTCCGTGCAGACTCTCCCTGGTGTGGGGTTCACTTTCCGTGCAGACTCTCCCTGGTTTGGGGTTCACTTTCCGTGCAGACTTTCCCTGGTGTGGAGTTCACTTTCCGTGCAGACTCTCCATGGTGTGGAGTCCACTTTCCGTGCAGACTCTCCCTGGTGTGGAGTCCACCTTCCGTGCAGACTTTCCCTGGTGTGGAGTCCACCTTCCGTGCAAAAATCCCAAGCATTGGCAGCAATGGTATTGTCTGGACACTGCATCACTATATTCATTACATTTATTCTTGAAGACGGCGACTGCCCACACGGCACATATACAATTTGTCTCTGGAAAAAGGGTGTGCTACCTCCGTTACAAAAAAAAAGAAGAAGAAAAAAAGAAAAAAAAGAGGAACCTCGAAGACGTTTAAAGTTATAACGCTGGGGCGTCGAAGAAAAACTGGCCTAGAGAACCGACAATAAAAGGCAGAGATGGAGAATATACTAACGACATACTGGCGTCAGACATGAGATTACCGCCCTTGGCTAGCCTTCAAAGGGTCCACAAAAGGATGAACACCCATGGTGCGCCAATGCCTTGGACCCCCAAAATGTCCACAGACCTTTGAGATAACAACTTGACATGCCCAGATTTTGTTCCTTCGACGATTTTATGTCATATTTTGTTAGCAGCATTCAATAACAGAACGCTACCAGTCCTCCTTGTTCCAGATTTTTTTTATTGGCAACATTCAAAACCAGAACACTACCAGTTCTTCTTGTTCCATTTTTTAATTTTTTTTTATTGGTAACATTTAAAACCAGAGCACTATCAGTTCTCCTTGTTCCAGTTTTTAAAAGATTTTATTGGCAACATTCAAAACCAGAACACCACCAGTTCTCCTTGTTTCAGTGTTTTTTTATTGGCAACATTCAAAAACCAGAACACTACCAGTTCTCCTTGTTCCAGATTTTTTATTGGCAACATTCAAAATCAGAACATTATCAGTTCTCCTTGGTCTATTTTTTTTTTAAATTGGCAACATTCAAAAACTGTGCCCAGATCACTACCAGTTCTCCATGTTCCAGCTTTTTTATTGGTAATATTGGAAACCGGTCCTCCTTGTTCCAGATTTTTTACTGGCAACTTTGGAACAGCAGACTGACGCCCCGATCTGTACCCACAAAGTCCGATCGCCGTCCGCCGCGGAAGTGCGGAAAAAGAAGAATAGACAGGATCACCCCACGACTCCAACAGCTCGACAACCCGCGCCACGAAGTCAAAGCACAGACACCGGGAGGTTGTAGACAGTGCGTGGCACCACGGCACTGCGCGCGTCTCGCACGCGACGACCCCCAGGGGCGTGGGGCTTTGAGGGTCCCGGGGGAGGGGCAGATTGGGTGTCCGACCCCCAGCCCCGCTCACCACTGGGGTCCGGCAGCGGCCACAATCATCGGGCCACGTCGTGTTTTGTTAGATCCGCGCCGAACCCAGTTCCAGTTTCCAATCCACCGATACAGGATACAGTTCAGATCCCCGAGCGGTCCGCGGTCGCCCCGTCCTCCAGAAGTCTGCTGCCTTTTGACGGCGGGGTTTGGGTGCGAGGTGGGAACACTCACCACGATCGCTTTCGTCTGGAAAAGGGCTGCTGGGCTGCCAGTGCGAAGGGCCGGGTTTTGTTGGATGAGACACCGGATCTGGCTGCGCGCCACTTGCGGTCAAAACAGAACTGCAGGGTTCCTGGGGAAGAATAGCAGGAACGTCATCTCACCTACAGCCTCTGTTGCCCACACGCTGGGCAACTCTACAGCCTCTGCAAACTCCAAGCACTGGTTTACGACATCCTTCCTTCAACTGGAAGGTACCGCAGAGTGATGCTCGGAGCGTGCAGCCTCTGTTGCCCACACGCTGGGCCACTCTACAGCCTCTGTTGCCCACACGCTGGGCCACTCTACAGCCTCTGTTGCCCACATGCTGGGCCACTCTACAGCCTCTGTTGCCCACACGCTGGGCCACTCTACAGCCTCTGTTGCCCACAAGCTGGGCCACTCTACAGCCTCTGTTGCCCACACGTTGGGCCACTCTACAGCCTCTGTTGCCCACACGTTGGGCCACTCTACAGCTCTCTGTTGCCCACACACTGGGCCACTCTACAGCCTCTGTTGCCCACACGTGGGCCACTCTACAGCCTCTGTTGCCCACACGTCGGGCCACTCTACAGCCTTGTTGCCCACAAGCTGGGCCACTCTACAGCCTTCTGTTGCCCACACGTCTGGGCCACTCTACAAGCCTCTGTTGCCCACACGCGTTTGGGCCACTCTACAGCCTCTGTTGCCCACACGCTGGGCCACTCTACAGCCTCGTTGCCCACACGCTGGCGCCACTTCTACAGCCTCTGTTGCCCACACGCTGGGCCACTCTACAGCCTCTGTTGCCCACAGCTGGGCCACTCTACAGCCTCTGTTGCCCACACGCTGGGCCACTCTACAGCCTCTGTTGCCCACAGCTGGGCCACTCTACAGCCTCTGTTGCCCACACGCTGGGCCACTCTACAGCCTCTGTTGCCCACACGCTGGGCCACTCTACAGCCTCTGTTGCCCACACGCTGGGCCACTCTACAGCCTCTGTTGCCCACACGCTGGGCCACTCTACAGCCTCTGTTGCCCACACGCTGGGCCACTCTACAGCCTCTGTTGCCCACACGCTGGGCCACTCTACAGCCTCTGTTGCCCACACGCTGGGCCACTCTACAGCCTCTGTTGCCCACACGCTGGGCCACTCTACAGCCTCTGTTGCCCACACGCTGGGCCACTCTACAGCCTCTGTTGCCCACACGCTGGGCCACTCTACAGCCTCTGTTGCCCACACGCTGGGCCACTCTACAGCCTCTGTTGCCCACACGTGGGCCACTCTACAGCCTCTGTTGCCCACACGCTGGGCCACTCTACAGCCTCTGTTGCCCACACGCTGGGCCACTCTACAGCCTCTGTTGCCCACACGCTGGGCATTCTACAGCCTCTGTTGCCCACACGCTGGGCCACTCTACAGCCTCTGTTGCCCCACGCTGGGCCTCTACAGCCTCTGTTGCCCCACGCTGGGCATTCTGACAGCCTGCTGTTGCCCACAGCTGGGCTGTGTGTGGTTGTGTGTGTGTGTGTGTGTTGTGTGGTGTTGAGTGGTGTGGTGTGTGTGTGTGTGTGTGTGTGTGTGTGTGTGTGTGTGTGTGTGTGTTGTGTGTGTGTGTGTGTGTGTGTGTGTGTTGTGTGTGTGTGAGTGCAACTCACACACAGACTGCAGGTAAACAGACGTGGGTGGAGCATGCACTGTTGCTATCTGTCTGTAATTAGTGGCAGGGACAACCCTCATATTTATTACAGCGATGTGGTTCTTTGTGATGTTGGACGCTCATGGAATATTGTATAGGTCTGTCTGTGTCTCTTTACTGTCAAGGTAATGTTATGTTTAGAAATGGGTTATCTCTGCTACCTAGCACACTGACCCATCTCTTTCACCACACGCACCCACGCACACACACACACACACACACACACACACACACACACACACACACACACACACACACGCACACACACACACACACACACACACACACACACACACACACACACACACACACACACACACACACACGCGCGCGGCCCGCAGGAAAAGGACAAATCACAGATAAAGGAAAGGTAAATTCAGGATCCACAAAGGGTCATTTGCAGCTTCTGATCAACACATTGACTCAAACTGTATGTCCTGCACGCAAGCAAAAAACAAAAACAAAAAACAAAACAGCAACAACAACAACAACAACAAAAACAAAACAAAAAAATCACGCACGTCTATATCCAACCTTGACCTCGAAACGTGGTCAGTCTAACTAACCCCAGCCCTGACTTCTAACAAAAATGAACCCAAACCCAGCCCTTACGCCTAAAGGAAGTCAATCTAAATCACTGTGAATCCAGCCCTAACGTCTACAGGAAGTCAATGTAAAAATCCAGCCCTGACGTCTACAGGAAGTCAATGTAAATCCAGCCCTAACGTCTACAGGAACTCAATCTAAATCCAGCCATGACGTCTGAAGAAAGTCAATCTAAATGTAGCCCTGACATCTAAAGAAAGTCAATCCAAATCCAGCTCAAACGTAAAGCCGAAGTGACGGTAAATCCAGGACGAGCATTAAAACGAAGTCCATCTGAATCCAGCCCTAACAAAGTCGGAAGCGAGGCTGGCGGAGCTTCACTCTCTCTTCGCAAAATGGCAAGACTTAGTGTCATGGTGGCCAACAACAAATCATTCTAATGGGACACCGACTTGATCTGTCTACTAAAAGCCAACAACGACATCAACCCGTCGGTTTCTTTCGGCGAAACGCGTAGTCCTGACCACCTACCTCAATCACACCTGCGTCCGCAACAAAGGTCTAACGGACTGTAAACCAATGGGACTAACGGACTATAAACCAATGGCATCGAACAAGCGACTCAAGCAGCACTTAAACCGAGCAGTTTATGACCGTCGTGGTAGAGTGGAGAATCAATCACCGTTCTGTTAATGTTGCCCGAGACAAAAAGACTAGCGGTCAGTCTGACCACCGATTGCGTGTACCCCCTGTTGTCCCGTTTAGCGGGCAATGGCCATACCCGGGGTACGGGGACGAACTGTCAGTTTGGGTACAGCAGCATAACACCTGGTCTGAAGAGCGAGACACTTCTGGCTGGACATGGAGAGAGAGAGAGAGAGAGAGAGAGAGAGAGAGAGAGAGAGAGAGAGAGAGGAGAGAGAGAGAGAGAGAGAGAGAGAGAGAGAGCAGAGGCAGACAGACAGGAAAAGACAGAAGACAGGAAAAAAAGAGAGACACAGAAAGAGAGCAAGAGAGAGAGAGAACCAGAGAGAGAGAGAGAGAGAGAGAGAGAGAGAGAGAGAGAGAGAGAGGAGAGGGAGGGAGGAGGGAGGAGGGGGCAGGCAGGCAAGCAGACAGACAGGAAAAAAGAACCAGAGAGAGACACAGAAAGAGAGCAAGAGAGAGAGAAAGAGAGAGGGAGAGAGAGAGAGGCAGGCCGGAAGGCAGACAGCCAGCCAAAAGGACCAGAGAGAGAGAGAGAGAGAGAGAGAGAGAGAGAGAGAGAGAGAGAGAGAGAGAGAGAGAGAGAGAGAGAGAGAGAGAGCAAGAAGACAGAGCAGACAGAAATGAGAAGACAGACAGAGAGAAAGAGAACGAGGAGAGGGGGGGGGGGGGGGGGGGGAGGATTAAGCGCCCTGTTCAGAAGCGTCGGCGTGTTTAAGTGTGATCAAGTCTTTGTTCTAAAGGCCCCCGCCTCCAACAGCCAGCGGTGTTTGTGATGTGTGGAGACTGACCACACCGCACGGTGGCGCTGATGTCGACTCCAGAGATTGATCCCTGTGTATGAACTGCCTGTTAGGCCATCCTGACGACGCCCCCGCCCCCCCATTACACTGGGACAATCCCCCCATTGACACGCCCCTGACTCCGCCCCCCAGTCAATGGCCGCTGCAGACTTCAACGGTTGGCGGCCGGGTGGGGGCGTGAGTGTATTAAGAATTTCATTTCGCGGCTGCTTTGGTGGACCCAGGACTGAAAAGATGGAATTTTCTTGGAATGTTATGAAATGGTTTTAGCTTGTGAAATACTCTGTCGATAACACTTCCCACGATGTAATTGGTTTTGCCCCCCCCCCCCCCTCCCCCCCACCCCCTCTCTGACCCACCCTCGAAAAAAAAGCCCCCCCCCCCCCAAAAAAAAAAAAAAGACAAGAAGAGACGATCAAAATGCTTTCGCTGTTTTCTCCAAACTGAGTTAAATGAGCTGCGACAAGCGAGAGTAAGATTAATTAATGAAGTTTGATAAAGCAAACGTTCGATTGCTTCGTGATCAGTGTGTTTAACAATGTTTTTTTCCCTCATGACAGTTGGCTGGAACGCTATGCTCTTTCGTGACTGATCGTGTTTTCACGTTGCTAGTACGAATGTGCTCTTTGTGTGAGCTAATAAGAAAACACTCACCTACATGCTGGCACATGGAAAAAATCTGAGAGAAAACAACAACGAATTTTGCCGCCTTCAGTTGCTATTTCTCAACTGTAAGCGTCCGTTCAACGCTACTAATAATAATACACAGCACTTATATTTATAGAAAAATATCCATAAAAACACTCGCCTCCAAGTGCTTTTCACAAAATGTATATACATAAGTGTACAGAACAGAACAAAACAATTAATCATTCGCTAATATCAAAATACATTTAAACAGTCAAAGCTGTACACACGCAAAAATCTGTAACCATATCACCCTCCCCCCCGCACCGTCCCGAAAGCACACACACACACACACACGCGCGCGCGCTCGCGCGCGCAAACACATACACACACGCGCACACACGCACGCACGCACACACACACGTACGCACCACGCACGCACGCACTGCATCGTTTGTAAGCCAATCACACACACACAACTTACACACACAACCACCTACCTACCACGTACAGCATGCACGTTAAGCATGACAGGTGTCTAAAGTCATAATGAGAACTCAAGAATGCTCCGACGGTCAAAATTTTGATGAGGATCACTGGCTGTTATTTTGTTTTTCTTTTTCTTTGCAGATCAAAATGCAAACGTTTAAAAAGAACGCTTACCTTAAGTCGACGGTACAGTGCGTTTGCAGACAGGTGTCTATTCAAATGTGATTTACGTTTGTTGTTGTTTTGATGTGATTTATTGACATTATTATGTTGTTATCTTGACAATCTTAAGATCAGTTTAATATCACCTGCGTGAAAAGACTTTAAATAAAAAGGAAGAAGAAGAAGAACACAAGACAAGCGCAGTCCATGTTCAGCACTTTCACATTTTCAGCATTGCTCGATTAAAATCAACTTTCTTCGGAACCTACTGTGTCTCAGATCCTTGGTTCTCAACGCTTGCCGTCAACTTTGTTTCCGATTTTGTTTGGTTTGGGCGGCAGTCTTTCCCTTTTCTTTCGGTGCCCGCCAGGTTCCGCTGGGACTGAGCGAAGCGTGGTGAGAGCGGCGTCACGGACCAGTGAGCAGGACTGAAGGCACGGAAGACGGGAGGGAGGGAGGGGCGTGCGGAGGAGTTGTAAAGCGGGTGGAACGGCGGGTCCACCCGAGCTGAGGCCCAGCGCCGCCTAGCCATTGAGCGGGTGTCAGCAGTTTATCATGGCCTTGTAAACTTCCCCTGATGGATGGGCTTGTGGGTGGAGAGGGAGGTGGGGGGTTGGGGGGTGGGGGGAGTTGGTGGAGAGGGAGGGGGGCAGGGCAGGGGCGGGGAGGGGGGATGGGGGAGGGAGGGGGGGGGGGGGGGGGGGAGTTGGTGGAGAGGGAGGGGGCAGGGCAGGGGCGGGGAGGGGGGAATTGGGGGGGAGGGAGGTGGGGGGTGGGGGTGGGGGGGAGTTGGGGGAGGAGGGGGGAGGGCAGGGCGGGGAGGGGGGAGAGTTGGGGGGGAGGGAGGTGGGAGGGCAGGAGAGCAGGGGGGGGGGGGGGGGGGGGGGATGTGGGGGGAGGGGGTGGGCAGGGAGAGGGGTGAGGAGAGTGGGGGGGGGGGTGGTGTGGGCGGGGAGGGGCGGTGGGGTGGGGGATTGTTGGGGGAGGGAGGTGGGCAGGGGAGGGGCGGGGATAGTGTGGGGGGGGGGGGAGGAGGGGGGCAGGGGAGGGGTGGGGGGGGGGGGAGTTGTTGAACAGGTAAGAGAGGACCCCCTCCCTCCCTCTTCCTCCCCGTGATGACTGCGGACTAGGTGCTTCAGCTCTCATCCTGTTGAGGGATTCACTGACACGGCGGTCCCCGCGCCGAGTCGTCGCTCTGTCCGCTACACACTGACTTCAACAGAGAGAGAGAGAGAGAGAGAGAGAGAGAGAGAGAGAGAGAGAGGAGAGAGAGAGAGAGAGAGAGAGAGAGAGAGAGAGAGAGAGAGAGAGAGAGAGAGAGAGAGAGAGAGAGAGAGAGGAGAGAGAGAGAGAGAGAGAGAGAGAGAGAGAGAGAGAGGAGGAGAGAGAGAGAAGAGGGGAGAGGAGAGAGGAGAGAGAGAGAGAGAAGATTGCAGAGATGGAGAGAGAGAGAGACAGCTGAAGGTGAAGAGAGATGTTGTTGTGGGAGAGAGAGAGAGAGGGGGGTGAGATGTTGGCTGGTGTGGGTTGGGGAGGTGGGGAGAGTGGGGGGGGGGGGGAGGGGTAGAGAGGGAAACACGCCACTTTTTGCCAACTTATGTGTTGATAAAAACCCAGTCTTTGATAGTGAAGGTGTGTTGTCCTGTGGGAAAAAAAGGGCTCAGATTTCTTGTCGGCGTCTGCGGAGGATATACCTTTGAAGGCTGCGACAAGAAGAAGGGCCGCGTAATGACTTGAACACTGGGAGTTTCAGCCTGTCTGTGAGATGGGGTTTTAACAGTGATTGATTCACTCTTCATATTTAACGCCCAGCCAACCGCGAAAGTCGTATCAGGGCGAAACACGTCATTGAATAACACGTAACAGTCCACTACACATGTTCATGTTCCACATCACGTTACGTTCAAGGAGGTCCCTGCCTTCGTTGGTTTCCTGGTGGTGCCCTTAACTGTAACTGAGGAACTTGACACACAGCCTGCGGGCACAAAAACGTGAGACAGCCTGCGGGCACAAAAACGTGAGACAGCCTGCCGGCACAAAACCTTGAGGCACAACCTGCGGGCACAGAAACTTGACACACAGCCTGCGGGCACAGAAACTTGACACACAACCTGCGGGCACAAAGCCAAGGACATCACACCATCGATCGCCTGGAGGAGACAGGAAGTACACAAAACATCACACCATCGATCGCCTGGAGGAGACAGGAAGTACACAAAACATCACACCATCGATCGCCTGGAGGAGACAGGAAGTACACAAAACATCACACCATCGATCGCCTGGAGGAGAGAGGTGTAGAAAGAGTAAGCGCACAAGACGATCTCCAACGGGAGACAGAGCCATCGTTAGTAAAGACGAACATTGAAATCATTTTTAACAGCAGTGTTGGGAAAACGTCTGAGAGACAAAATGGAATGCATATGGGCTTTTCCTGGCGCATAGATACCATTTTGAACTGAACTTTAGCCTGTCTCTAGTAGCAGGGTACTGGACACATTGAACTTATTAAACCTCCCCTCCGACCCCACCCCCACCCCTCCCCCCGCTGAGAGCACGACACTATCAAAGTCAGTATCTACTTTAGTTATGGAGTCGGTCAGAATTTAGCCTTTGAGTACTCTGCCTACTGCCAGAAACGTTGCCCTTTTAATATTTCTGCCTACCTGACACAGTCAGCTTCATCTCCCGTCCAAATCTCTTCAGACATACAATGACGCGTCATGACCAGTGAATCAAACCTCCGTTTGTGATTGGACGAAGTTTGTTTCACCTTGGTGTGAACTTGATGGTCGACTTGGCGTTGAACGCAAAGCAGCTAACCGTTAGTCACACGCTGACGTAGCGCAGCAGCGGAGAAGCAGGCATCAGGCTTGTCCCGGTGAGGCCAGGACCCGGGGCTATTGTTCTGGGACCCCTCACCGCGATCAGAGGTCTGCTTCTCCTGCCCCCTCCCCACACCGGTCGTTAGCCGTGTATTATTTTCCTACAGCATCTGTTTTGTCCCCCTCCGCACACACATTCCCCACCGCGCATAATCACAGAGCATGCGCAGCGACGATTAGCAGGCGAGCCGGAAAATCATAACGCAGGGTCGGTAGAGGAGAAAGACGTGGGGACAGTTCCTTTCAAATGCAGCGTTAATTTGGGGCTCAGGTCCCACTGGGCACAAGGTTTTCGCCTTCGCTGCAGATCTGACAGAAGTGTGCGCCGCGTGCGCCAGGAACTGTTTTCCACAAATGACGGTTTGACGGTTATGGCTGCGGTCTCGTTTCTCCGGCAACCGAACGCCGGCAGAGACTGGTTTAGTTGAATCAGTTTTACGTTCCGTTCCACTTTCGTGATGAAACGGCTTCTGAAGCTATTCCAGAAGTGCTGGGTGGAGAGGAGATGAAGCAAGTCGTTTACACTGATATAATCACCGCAATGATTTCAGCATTCAGATAGGCAGCGCAGCGATTTTACCTTTTTTTTTTAAATCATGGAAGGTACAGCCATTGGACAGCGTCCTTGTACCACAGCTTTGGGTGGCAAGGTCACTGGACAGCGTCCTTGAAGCACAGCTTTGGGTGGCAAGGTCACTGGACAGCGTCCTTGAAGCACAGCTTTGGGTGGCAAGGTCACTGGACAGTGTCCTTGAAGCAAAGCTTTGGGTGGCAAGGTCACTGGACAGCGTCCTTGAAGCACAGCTTTGGGTGGCAAGGTCACTGGACAGTGTCCTTGAAGCAAAGCTTTGGGTGGCAAGGTCACTGGACAGCGTCCTTGAAGCACAGCTTTGGGTGGCAAGGTCAACTGACAGTGTCCTTGAAGCACAGTTTTGTGTGGCAAGGTCCCTGGACAATGTCCTTGAAGCACAGCTTTGGGTGGCAAGGTCACTGGACAGTGTCCTTGAATTATTACTCTTATTGAATGAAGTGTCTTGAAAGCCACAACTTTTGAAGCGCAAGGTCATTAAACGGTGTCCTTGAACTCATATGTGTAAAGTTCTGAAGCCAAGGCCATTAAAATGTCCTTGAACCACAACTTTAAAAAAAACGTCTGACAGCAGACTATCGGCAAACGGCTGCAGCCCATGACACAAACCTGAGAGGACCCTGTGTTCGACGGTCACGTTGCATCGAGTTCCTTCACGGTAGCAATCGGTCCAGCGCTACCTCAACCTTTTCAAACAGACTCCGTGGTCCAACGACTCATACACAGCCGTTAAGTCCTGATTTCTAGTGACCTAGAAGGTACGCATCAAAGTCTTCGCATCGGACGGGAAAGGTCTAAAGGACACATGGGGAGGGGGAATGAATCAGTGGTTAGAGTGTCGGACTCATGACTGAAAGGTTTCGGGTTCGAGTCCCTGCAGGAGCGGCGAGAGAATTTTCTTCTCCAGGGTCAACTTTTTGTGCTGACTCTTATTTCGGTATCCGTTCCATCCCCGTATTACCGCAGTAGCACGTAAAACAACCCAGTCATTCTACCAAAAGTGCAGGTGGCAGGTTACAGCTAAACACGCATGCACCTTACGTATATGTGGCTTTGCAAAAAGTGACATGTTGCATGGTTGTACGGTGTACACAGAATGCACCGAGACGGCAGCAGTTTCACGTGGCACCAGCCATGTCAGCACTGTAAGTACACTACTTCGGTGGATAGTCAAACGCGCCATGAAAAAGCTGTTCACTCCTGTAGAATCCCATGCGAGCGCAGTGAGTCGGCTCGAGAGCGGAGAATAGCGCTGTATAAAAGCGATCAGCAACAACATACATATACTCACAAGGTTCCAGGCGAGATCAAAAGATTAAGAGATCTTAGAGGAGGGAAGTGGAGCTGGACCTTCAAGTTAGCCCAGAAGAGATCATGAGTAGGGAGGTGGAGCTGGGCTGCGAAAGTTGGACTTCCTTCGTTTCGAGTTGTTCAAGTTGTTCGTCAACAGCAGTGCAACGGACATTGTCTTTGTGACTCTGCCCAAGCACAGCAGTTGAAACAGCAACTGCGCAGTGCACTAGTCGCTGGGCAATGGCGAGGGGACACCGCCTTAACACTTCCATTGTTCTGGCGGTGGTCCACGGTCTCTCCGGTCTTTTTCGGGCGGTATCCGCGGTCGAGCCTTCACTCTTTCGTTCCCCCCCCCCTCCCACCCTCCTGTCCCCGTCCCTAATAAGCCACCTCGCTTCTGTGGGCGTAAAGCAAAATGGTCCCATACATATACGCTCTACATATTCATTGGCATATCATAGCTCCCCAACCACACCTAACTACAACCACACCCATATCCACACCCCATGCGTCTACGTCCGAACACACCCACATCCATGCTCACATCACGTAAGCATACATCTAAACACATACACACCCATACCCACATCACACTCACTCACACCCAAACCCACATCACACCCACTCACACCCAAACCCAGAGCCACTCCCAGTTTTGATACCATTCTGTCATCTTCTTGTCTGTTTGTTCTTCTCTTGTCTATCTTGTGCGTTACCATCATTTAGTCATTTTTTAAATTCCTGACGAAGATATCTGTGTCAAAATGTTGTAGTATTTGTTTGTTTTGTTTTTGTTTTTGCTGTTAGTGTCCTGTTTTCTTTGGGTAATTACGTCTACGTGTTCTTTATTGCTACAACTACATCATCCCCCTAACAAGGACCCCCCTCCCAACACAGTCACCCCAACACAGCCCCCCTCCCTCTTACACAGTCACCCTAACACAGCCCCCCTCCCTCTTACACGGTCACCCCAACACAGCCCCCCTCCCTCTTACACAGTCATCCCAACACAGCCCCCTCCCTCTTACACAGTCACCCCAACACAGCCCCCCTCCTTCTTACACAGTCACCCCAACACAGCCCCCTCCCCCACCCCCGCCCCAACACAGTCCCTCTCCCTCCAACACAGTCACCCCCCCAACACAGTCACCCCCCAACACACCCACACCCAACAGTCACCTCACCCCAACACATTCACACCCATACGACACCCAAACACCGCATCCACACCCACCACACCTACATAGACCCCCCACCCCCACTCCCCACCCCACGGCTTCGTACCACCCGTCACGATTCTACGAGTCTTATCACGTCATGGTTCTTAGCGGTAATTATCTTACCTTTATGAAGAGGAGCAGCAAACAGAGCAAGACCAGATCAAAGAAAAGAGCGGGTCAAGCTGATGGCGACTGGAAGGAAGAAGACAATCAGTCGTCATCAGTCAGACGAATAGCTATGGATGGCTAAGTTATTGGCGTCTGCTGTTGCCTGATTAAACGTCACACACGATAGCCTGCCTATTAGGATGTATTGACATTAGAATTACCCTACGCGTGGCATGGGCATCGTTTTCACGCACCTGAGTATGCAACAGAGCGATTGATTAAAAACAAACAAAAAAGCTGCATTGTTAGGCACACCACCCGCCTTGGTGTTTAATCTGATGTGCCAATAGAGACGTCATCTATAACTCCATCTGTCTCTTTGCGAATCAGATGCTCTATTATACATATTGCAATCAGTTACACTCACTGACCATGCGTGGTGGCACATATACAAAACGGATAAACAGCTACAACAACAAGCAAACAAAGAAACAGACACAAACAAATATACATACAAACAAAACCCAGAAATAAACAAAGAAAGAAAGGTAGAGAGAAGAACGGAGAATGAAAAATATTAGAAAGCTAAGGAACCGAGAGAGAGAGAGAGAGAGAGAGAGAGAGAGAGAGAGAGAGAGAGAGAGAGAGAGAGAGAGAGAGAGAGAGAGAGAGAGAGAGAGAGAGAGACTAACTGATTGACTGACTGACTGACTGACTGACTGAATAAACTCTATTACGCAAGGATAAAGGTTTAGGCATGAATGCATAAACCTGTCCTTTAGAGAGATAAGATAATACTTTATTACAAGAGAGAGAGAGAGAGAGAGAGAGAGAGAGAGAGAGAGAGAGAGAGAGAGAGAGAGAGAGAGAGAGAGAGAGGGAGAGAGAGAGAGAAAGGGCAGAATGAATAGATAGTAATCAAAAGAAAGAAAGAAAGAAAAATGGCGGTGAGGGGGGGGGAGGAGGAGAGAAAGTGAGAGTACATGAAGAAAACGAACAACAAACAGTATAAAGCGCCGAAGGACACACACACACACACACACACAAAAAAAAAAAGTGGAAAAAATCCAACCAGTTATTTAAATAAATAGATAAAGGAAGGAAAGAATACTCGAATGAAGAAATGTATGCCGGAATAAATGAAAGAGGGCAATCGGAGAAGATAATCTGTCCACATAAATACAGGACACACGAAGGTAAGAAAGGCAGCACTATCATCATATCACATTCCCTTTACCTCGGACCATTACGGTTTCATGGTACAAACTAAAGCAAAAAGTATCAAAAACACGTTTTTTTCTTTTTATTCGCCTGTCACACGCTAAGTCTTTTTAAACCGGCTGGTTCCTGATTCACCACTAAAGCTGCCAAGAGGGTGTGGCACAAGCTTCCTGGAGTGTGACACACGCTTAAGAGAGAGTCATACAAGCGTTAGAAAGATCTCGACGACGCGGTAGGTCCGTCTTTAACGCAGACAAGGAAGCTTACACCTTAATTAACTACCTGCCCTTGTTGCGTACTGCTGTAACAGTTTTCGGCATCAGATGAACCACCTTTCTTGACTGTGCTAGTTCTTCTTCCAAGGCCCCAGAGCTCAGGAGCTGGGTGAAAGTCGAGGTGAAATAAGTAAGTAAACATGGTGCTTAACGTCCACAGAAACCATAAGGTTTATTAGGGACGGGGACAAAGGGGGGGGGGGGGGGGAAGAGGGAGATTATATACCTATCGCTACACTGTCACCACCAGAATGATTTCTGCATTAAGATGGGCAGCGATGAGAGCCATTTTAATGTCTCAGTAGGAAGTGATGGACAAAGTCACAAGACAGTATCCACAAACCACAGCCTTTTTGAAGAGAAAGGAGAGCCGAAGCGGTATCGAACCGAGGTCCTTCCGCTTACCAGCCTAACGCCTTACCGCTGGGCCAATCCGACTCTCTGAGTCGAGGTGGCCGTCCCCGTCTCTAACAGTCGTTGTGGTCTCTGTGGACGTAAGGCGACACTGAACTTCTTCCATCAGGAGTAGCCACAACTGAGGGTTTTCATCCTGTCGGCCGTTAGGCCTTTTCTTATCCAAAGGTGGACATGGGATCTTTAACGTGCGCAACGATCTTAGTGTAGGCTATTCGCACGAAGGCGAGACAGGCGCTGACGAGTGTGCGCGAGTAGTGTTGATCCGGAAGCAACAAAAAACGGCCTTTTCCCCTGCCACGTCCAGGAGTCGAACCCTTGGCCGGTGGACTTACACTGCAGCGCGGTACCAACCGGCCATGAACTCCCGTCAGTTGATGCAGCAAAACTGTCTGACGGACGGCGAGCATCGTTCAGATTATAGGACTCAGTCCACAACACCCCCACAGACTGACCCACTGTTCATGTCCAGAAAGTGACCCGGTCCGTCTGTTCGTGCGTCCGTCAGTCCGTCCGTTCGTCCATCCATCGATCTGTTCATCCGTGCGTCCGTCAGTCCGTCCGTCCATTCGTCCATCGGTCCCTCCATCCCTCCATCCCTCCATCCGTCCGTTTATCTGTCCATCCATCCGTTTATCTACCCATTCATCCGTCCGTTTATCTGTCCATCCATCCGTTCATCTACCCATTCATCCGTCCGTTTATCTGTCCATCCATCCATTCATCTACCCATTCATCCGTCCGTTTATCTGTCCATCCATCCGTTCATCTACCCATTCATCCGTCCGTTTATCTGTCCATCCATCCGTTCATCTACCCATTCATCCGTCCAACCATTAATCCATCCATATATCCTTCCATCCACCCATCCATCCAGCCAGCCAGCCAGCCTTTCGTCCATCCATCCATCCATCCATCCATCCATCCATCCATCCATCCATCCATCCAGCCAGCCAGCCAGCCAGCCAGCCAGCCAGCCAGCCAACCTTTCGTCCATCCATCCATCCATCCAGCCAGCCAGCCAGTCAGCCAGCCAGCCTTTCGTCCATCCATCCATCCATCCATACATCCATCCATTCAGCCTTTCGTCCATCCATCCATCCATCCATCCATCCATCCATCCATCCATCCATTCAGCCTTTCGTCCGTCCGTCCGTCCATCCATCCATCCATCCATCCATCCATCCATCCATCCATCCATCCATCCATCCATCCATTCAGCCTTTCGTCCATCCATCCACTAGATTTGCTTGTAACCAAGTGAAAGGCGTAGATTCTCGTGACGTAAGGGAAAGCCTGCAGTCAGTGGGGAGCGGCGGCCAAACGGCAAGCTGATTGGCTGATTTATGGCGGGGGTTGCTGGCAGACATGTTTAGCACGGGCACACTCGTTAACGTGTCCGCGGAACGACGGGGGTAACGACATCAGCGATGAGAAACGGCCAACGCCTGGGCCGGAGCAGGCGGCCCGACACCTCGGGTACTCAGCCTTCCCTTCAACGTCGTGTTTTCAAGCCGCGAGGATGCCACTTCTTGCCATCTTACCCAAGACCTTACCATCTTACCCAAGACCTTACCATCTTACCCAAGACCTTGCCATCTTACCCAAGACCATGCCAGCTTACCCAAGACCTTACCATCTTACCCAAGACCTTACCATCTTACCCAAGACCTTGCCAGCTTACCCATGACCTTGCCAGCTTACCCAAGACCTTACCATCTTACCCAAGACCTTGCCAGCTTACCCAAGACCTTACCAGCTTACCCAAGACCTTGCCATCTTACCCAAGACCTTACCATCTTACCCAAGTCCTTGCCAGCTTACCCAAGACCTTACCATCTTACCCAAGACCTTGCCAGCTTACCCATGACCTTGCCAGCTTACCCAAGACCTTGCCAGCTTACCCATGACCTTTCCAGCTTACCCAAGACCATGCCATCTTACCCAAGACCTTAACCTTACCATCTTACCCAAGACCTTACCATCTTACCCAAGACCTTGCCAGCTTACCCAAGACCTTGCCAGCTTACCCATGACCTTGCCAGCTTACCCAAGACCATGCCATCTTACCCAAGACCTTTCCAGCTTACCCAAGACCATGCCATCTTACCCAAGACCTTACCATCTTACCCAAGACCTTACCATCTTACCCAAGACCTTGCCAGCTTACCCAAGACCTTGCCAGCTTACCCAAGACCATGCCATCTTACCCAAGACCTTGCCAGCTTACCCAAGACCATGCCAGCTTACCCAAGACCTTGCCAGCTTACCCAAGACCTTGCCAGCTTACCCAAGACCTTGCCAGTGGCAGCTCTTAGCCCCAAAGCCACTGTGGCTTCAGTCAGCAGAGGGTTATTTGTCTGGATAATTATGTGACTAGTTTTAAAAGTGTTAATTTAATATAGCAATACAAAAAGTTGCAAATTAGCGTTCCTTTTAACCTGTCATGTGTTTGGATCTTGTTTTATAACGCTAGCAGTCATCCTTGTTTCAGATTTGTTTTAACTGTTGTTGTTTTTAACAATGATGTACCTCTTGAGGATGTACCTCTGGTGGAGTGTATGTACCTTGTATTTACTCGCATGCCAGATGAGAGTTACCGTAGGCGACTCAGGTCTTTGTTGTTGTACTTGTGTTACGTATTTCGAGCATTAATTGACTCCCCTGTGTGTTGATGTTTTTTAAACAACGTTAGTTTTTACTCCTCTGGAATGCTGCTTTCTGAAAGCAGGCGGGCAGTTGGTACTTTAGAACTGGCAGAAAGGCATACAGTGATGCGTGCCCTGCTTTGGGCGTGTCTGTCCTGCTTTGGGTAATTCTCTCCAGCTGTGGGAGTTTCTGTGCAATTTTGGTCAGTTTTGGGTGGTTTTATCCTACTTTTTCTGTGTTTCTGTGAAGACTTTTGGGTCTAGTTTTTGTTTTGTTTTTTGTTTGTTTGTTTTTTGCCAGGCTGGGCCGTTTTTCTTCTTCTAAATTTATGTCCTTTTGTCAATTTTTTTGTCTTTCTGTTCAGTTGGTCTTGTGGCTTCTCTTTTTCTTTTCTTTCGATCTGTGTATTTGTGGGTCTTTCTGTCCAGTTCTGTATCTTTCTGTTCATTTTACAGTCTTTCGCTGCAAGTTTGCATCTTTCTGTGCAGTTTTGGGTCTTTCTGTGCAGTTTTGGGTCTTTCGGTGCAGTTTTGGGTATTTCTGTTCCATAACCGTCTCGAGTCCTTTCGCTGAATTAGTGAATAGCGATTGTTTGCGCTTTGTGTGTGTGTGTGTGTGTGTGTGTGTGTGTGTGTTGTGTGTGTGTGTGTGTGTGTGTGTGTGTGTTTACAAAATGACGTTTAGCGAATCAATCTATCTTCCTTTCGCTCTTTAGTTGTAGTTTTTCCCTTTGTTTGTTCCTTTGTTCGCCCTTCACTGATTGATCTTTTCTTATGAACCCCTCACTGATTGATCTTTTCTTATGAACATGAGTCGATTGCTCAGTTAAAAATAAAAATAAAAATAAAGAAGAAAAAGGAAATCTCGACAGGACAACACAAAGCAAAACAATGTGTGGCTGTTATAAAGTAAAAGTTATGAGTATGGAATCAATTCTGGTTCACATTACGAGCTCGTACCTTTCTATGTACCTAACTGTCCATATCGACCAACTGGGCCCGCGAGCAATTTTCACGAAACACGTACAGCTTCATAAAAACATTGTCCCTTTTTACTCGATCAGTCCACAGGCCAGGTATTGGTGATTACGTCCCCTGAATAGATCGCGGGGAGAATTTCACGGACAATTGACTCGCGGCGTTCCAACACTTTATCAAAACCCAGCGCCCCCGCAGCCAGTGCCGGCGCGGGACCAAACGGTCCGGGCCGCGGTCCACCGAAAGCGCGTGCAGCATTGTGTGCCGCCCCGGGCCAGGAGAAGCCGCGATCCCCTGACGCCCCAAGCGAGCCCGCGCCTTGAGAGGAACGTCCGGCTCTGGCTGGAGGTAGACAAGGCAGAAGATCATCGTCGCCTCCAAGATTGATTTCCTAGTCGGAGTATTCTGTCTGATCACTGGACCGTGCTGAGGGAACTTTGCATGAGAAGAGAGAGCGGCTAAACGCGTCGCGAAGTACGCATTGTCCGTTGCGGAGGTGGAGGGGGACGGGGGTGGGGGGGTGGTGGGTGGGTGGGTGGGGGGGGGGCGGTTGAGATTGGGATGAAAAAGGGGGAGGGGGGGACGGTGAAACGGTGGGGGTGGGGGTGGAGGGAACAAAGACCTGTAAGCGAGGTTCGGCCAGAAAAGAAAACTATTCCACTTTGAAAAGTGTTGGAAAATGGAAACGTAAAGTCGTCGCCCCGTTCCTCCCCCCTCTTCCGTCACCCCCACCCACCCCCCCCACCCCCTACCTCCGCCCCCTTTCCCTTTAGAAAGAGAAGACGATATACTTGATGGCCAAAGTGTCCAAATAGAAAGCACCCCGTGACCCGAGAAGAGTCAGGCCGACCGTCGCGAGGCGAGCGGAACAAGTGCCGAGAAGCCGTCATATTGTTGAGGTCCTCCCGCTCTCTCTCCCTAATGACTTCAGTCTCCTTCTCTACCCGCGGCATTCCTGTGTCTAGCTTAGGTCCACACTGGATCAGGGTTCCTTCATACCACCATCCACCTGGCCACCCACCTCTCTGGTTTATCCCTGACGTCATCCACCTGGTTCACCCACCTCTCTGGTTTGTCCCTGACGTCATCCACCTGGTTCACCCACATCTCTGGTCTATCCCTGACGTCATGCACCTGGTTCACCCACATCTCTGGACTATCCCTGACGTCATGCACTTGGTTCACCCACCTCTCTGGTCCATCCCTGACGTCATCCACCTGATTCACCAACCTCTCTGGTCCATCCCTGACGTCATCCGCCTGGTTCGCCAACCTCTCTGGTCCATCCCTGACGTCATCCATCTGGTTCACTCACCTCACTGGTCCACCCCTGACGTCATCCATCTGGATCACCCACATCTCTTGTCCATCCCTGACGTCACCCACCTGGTTCACACACCTCTCTGGTCTATCCATGGCGTCATCCACCTGGTTCACCAACCTCTCTAATCTATCCGTGACGTCATCCACCTGGTTTATCCACCCGTCTAGTCTAACCCTGGCGTCATCCACCTGGTTCACCCACCTATCTGGTCCGCCTTAAGGTCATACATCAGGTTTACTCACCTCTCTTGTCCATCATTTTCGTCATCCATCGGGTTCGTCTGTCTCTGGTTCATCCCTACCATTATGTAGCTGGTTGTTCCTAGTGTCATCTAACTGGTGTACCAGGTAAAGCGAAAACATTTCTGTAGGCTACAAGGTGGACAGCTGCGAATGTACGCTTGCAATGACCTGAGTATTTCCTTTGCCTCAAATAACCTGCTCTTTCAGCTGTATATTCGAAACTCTCAGCTGAATACTCAGCTAGCTCTGTGACAAGAACAAAGAACTTTTTATTTTTGTTTGATTTCTCTGTTATATCTCAGAGGCTGTCCTAGAGGTTGGTGAGATGTTACGCGTGAAACTGTCTTGTGCTAACCTATGTATAATATGCTTGCTGGGTACCTGGCGCCATTCAGGTAGCTGGACTCCCACTTCAGAGTGAAAACAAGATCTGAAAAAGGGATGACTGCTAGCGTTCAAAGTAAGATCGAAAGACTTAAAAGATTAAAAGGAGATTTAATATGACAACGCAAAGCGTGCGAATTTTCGGGGTAAGCTTCTTCTTCAAGCGACAAGGCGACAGAAAATGTTTTTGTCCGGTTGCGTTGTGGTGTGTTTCGAGTGTTTGGAGGAATGTTCAAATTTTGTGTTGTCATATTAAGTTAGCATTCCCTTTAATTTGTACGTGTTTGTATCTCGACTTCAGAGCGGAAAGAGGCATATACAATGTTCAGATTAATGAAACCACTTTTGTTGGTGGTGTTGTTTTGTTGTTGTATTGTTCTTTTACCTTTGTGTATTCATTATTTTACGAGCCCTCCATGATCACAACGAAATTGCCCCATGTGGGATAATTAAAGTTTTATATATATTTTTAATTGAATTGAATTGAATTGAACTGAACTGAACCACAACGCTTGAAGACAGAAAGTTGAGCTGAAGCGGAATCGATCCTCAGTTCGTCTGCTTGCCACGTAGGCTACGCCCCAGTGGAGCGCCGATACAACCACTGAGCCAAAGCGACTCACAGCATCCTGTGCCGGAAGCTTATGTCTTATCCGCCGAATCGCTGACGTGACTCTCCTTCCAACACGGGCCAGACTCTTCCTCCACCCGTCTTCCCTTTCCGCTCCTTTCTCTTTCGTTTTCACGATCATCAGCAGTGGGTTCAACAATGGTGAGCTCCCCTGGAAGGACGTAATTATGATGTACAACGACGACCACCTTCGCCTTTGTCCCCGCCATTGTGGGGACCCCCGGTCGCCGCGTTTTTCGTGGTGGGGGCTGTGATGTTTTTTGACACTGAATCTAACGAGCGCTGAACACTTGATACCGTCAGACGGCGCTCAGCTCGCTGTGAATAAGGGAGGTAACTGCAAGCAAAGGTGTCCGAAACAATGGCTGCCAAGACTAAACGTCTCTTCTTTTATGGAGAGTAAAAGGCCGGGCCCTCCCCCGTTTTCCTCCATTCAGGTGATGGGAGGAAGGTGAGTGGCTGAGGGGTAGGGCTCGTTGACACTTTGCAAGTCCCTCTCGGCTCTCCACCTGTTATTCCGCCGCCATTTCTGTTGCCAGTTGTGGACTTTTGCCACCATTCTTGTCGCCAGTTGTGGACTGTTGCCACCATTTTTGTTGCCACTTGTGGGCTGTGTCCGCCATTTTTGTTGCCAGTTGTGTGCTGTTGCTACCATTTTTGTTGCCACTTGTGTGCTGTTGCCACCATTTTTGTTGCCAGTTGTGTGCTATTGCCACCAATCTTGTTGCCAGTGGTGTGCTGTTGCTACATTTTTGTTGCCAGTTGTGTTCTGTTGCCATTTGTGTGCTGTTGCCACCATTTTTGTTGACAGTTGCGGGCTGTTGCCACACACACACACACACACACACACACACACACACACACACACACACACACACACACACACACACACGGGCGCACAGAGGGAATGTGAATGGGAAGAGAGGGGGGAAGAGAGAGGGGGAAGAGAGAGGGGGGAGGGCGCGTGGACAGCTACAAAGAAACAAACAGAGCAAAGCAGAACAAGACAATCCACGTCCAACCACCCAAAACAAAACCCACCCAAAGCAAAACCCACCCAAAAGCAAAGCACACAAAGGTAACAGAACAGAAGACACGCAACGTTAAAAATCAACCATCCAGTGATTCACGGGGTCTTTTTGTGTGTTAACTTTGCTCAATTTCTACCCCTCTTTTTCCTTCCATACACCCCTCCCTCCCGGCCCTGTTAGTTTCATTCAGTTCTCTCCGCTGCCGCCCATCATGTAACGACCTCCCCTATAATTAGTTTCCCCTGGGAGTTGGGGATTCTCTGTCCTTTTTCCTCCTTCATTCTCAGCCACTCTGCTTGCCCGGGGGGACATCCCGATACGTTGCACCCTGGCGGGGCTTTTATGAAATCTATATTGTAGTGCGCGGGGAGACAGGGCAGGAACGGTGAAGGAAGGGCATTTCATTGGCTGTCGCGTGGAAGTGATTACATTGGATATGTCGTGTACCTTTGTGCATAAGTTCAGGGCTCTTAGGGACTGGGTGGTACTGCGGGTACTGTGATTTATGTACATTGTCGGCCACATGTATTATTGAGCTCGTAACTTTTATACAGGGTATAGCGCTATAGAAAAGTTATTCTTCTTCCTCTTTGTTACATATAATTGTCAGCTATGTAAAATTGTATCCAACACAAAAAGGTTCAAAATAACGCTTATTTATTATGACACGGACGCACAATGTGCAAAATTTCGGGGAAATCCCCTTCGTCAAGTCACAAAACGACACTTAAACAACTGTTAAAGGACTAAAAACGATGAAAAATGAGAAAGAAACTTTTCTTTTTTTGTTGATCTGTTGTCGCTTGTAGGAAGATTGTAGGCATGACAATTATGATTGTCTTGTAGGAAGATTGTAGGCAATTATGATTGTCATGCCTACAATCTTCCTACAAGCGACAACAGATCAACAACAACAACAAAAAAGAAATGTTTATTTCTTATTTTTCATCGTTTTTATTCGTTTAACTGTTGTTTAAGTGTAATTTTGTGGCTTGACGAAGGGGATTTTCCCGAAAATTGGCAAAATATGTGTCCGTGTCATAATAAATAAGCATTCTTTTGAACCTTTTTGTGTTTGGATCTTGTTTTAGAACGCTAGCAGTCATTCTGTTTCAGATTTTTTTAAACTTAAAATTGTGTTAACTACATGTATGGTTAGCAACGTATATTATATACTATTAACCACGTATATTATTAGCTACATGTACCGCAGTATATTTAAATGCGTCATACATAGTTTTGCTAACTTTGCATTTAAGAATAAAGGAATTTGCTTGTAAAATATTCAAATCGAAGATGTGTACGCTACGTGTATTATTAGCTACATTTATTACCTTAGCTGAGTGTAGGTTTAGGTACATGTGTTAACTACGTGTATTGTTAGCTACACAATTGTGTTAGCTACGTGCATTTTAGCTACATGTATAGTGTTAGCTACATGTATTGTGTTAGCTAAGTGTATTTTAACTACATGTATTGCGTTAGCTACATGTATTGTGTTAGCTAAGTGTATTTTTGTTTGTTTGTTAACTACATGTGTTAGCTACGTGCATTTTTACGTACATGTAAAAATGTGTTAGCTACGTGAATTGTTAGCTACATGTATTGTGTTAGTTACGCGTATTGTTAAGTATATGTAAAACTGTGTTAGCTACATTTATTGCTAACTATATGTATTGTGTTAACTACGTGTATTGTTAGCTACATGAATTGTGTTAATTATAGGTGACAGCTTCCCACCAGCGGCTGGGTGTGCAGAACGGCAGGTCTTTGCAGGACACGACTCTCTGGACACGACTCTCTGGACACGACTCTCTGGACCAGAACGGACTGGTCGGTGACTGTTCTCTGTGACAAGACTGGACACGAGTCATGGACCAGAACGGACTGGTCGGTGACTGTTCTCTGTGACAAGACTGGACACGAGTCATGGACCAGAACGGACTGGTCGGTGACTGCTCGCTGTGACAAGACTGGACACGAGTCATTGGACCAGAACGGACTGGTCGGTGACTGTTCTCTGTGACAAGACTGGACACGAGTCATTGGACCAGAACGGACTGGTCGGTGACTGTTCTCTGTGACAAGACTGGACACGAGTCATTGGACCAGAACGGACTGGTCGGTGACTGCTCGCTGTGACAAGACTGGACACGAGTCATTGGACCAGAACGGACTGGTCGGTGACTGCTCGCTGTGACAAGACTGGACACGAGTCATTGGACCAGAACGGACTGGTCGGTGACTGCTCGCTGTGACAAGACTGGACACGAGTCATTGGACCAGAACGGACTGGTCGGTGACTGCTCGCTGTGACAAGACTGGACACGAGTCATTGGACCAGAACGGACTGGTCGGTGACTGCTCGCTGTGACAAGACTGGACACGAGTCATTGGACCAGAACGGACTGGTCGGTGACTGCTCGCTGTGACAAGACTGGACACGAGTCATGGACCAGAACGGACTGGTCGGTGACTGCTCGCTGTGACAAGACTGGACACGAGTCATGGACCAGAACGGACTGGTCGGTGACTGCTCGCTGTGACAAGACTGGACACGAGTCATTGGACCAGAACGGACTGGTCGGTGACTGCTCGCTGTGACAAGACTGGACACGAGTCATTGGACCAGAACGGACTGGTCGGTGACTGCTCGCTGTGACAAGACTGGACACGAGTCATTGGACCAGAACGGACTGGTCGGTGACTGCTCGCTGTGACAAGACTGGACACGAGTCATGGACCAGAACGGACTGGTCGGTGACTGCTCGCTGTGACAAGACTGGACACGAGTCATTGGACCAGAACGGACTGGTCGGTGACTGTTCTCTGTGACAAGACTGGACACGAGTCATTGGACCAGAACGGACTGGTCGGTGACTGCTCGCTGTGACAAGACAAAACCGTGTGTCTTGAACTAGCCACAGCGGAGCCGTCACGACTTACCGTGGTTACACACAGGAAGAAACAGAAGAATGAGTGAAAGAGCAAACACACAAACAAAAGAGAAGAAAACAGAAAGAAAAAAATGAAGAAGAAGAAGAAGAAGAAGACCCTACAAATAAAATACAACACACTACAACACACAACACACACAACACACACACACACACACACACACACACACACACACACACACACACACACACACGCGCACACACGCACGCACGCACACATACGACCCACCACCATTGCTCTGTGCGCGCGCGCGCGTATGTGTGTGTGTGTGTGTGTGTGTGTGTGTGTGTGTGTGTGTGTGTGTGTGTGTGTGTGTGTGTGTGTGTGTGTGTGTGTGTGTGTGTGTGTGTGTGTGTGTGTGTGTGCGTGTTATTGTAAAGAGCCCTGCTTTCCCGTCTTGTGTGGTCGATGGGCGCTATCGTAACCGCCTTCATTATTGTTACTATTACTGTCATCATCATCATCATTATCATTATTATTATCATCATCATCATTATTGCTGTTATAGATGATATCAACAGATGTAAGAAGGAACGCGAACTCGAACTCGAAAACTTTATTTTACACGGACTGTAGTGTAGGTTCAGCCAGACCTGTCTCACGACTCGTTCTCGCTGCGCTACTGATGGAGAAGCGAGGAGCAGAAGAAGATAGCGAGACGTCCAGCGCTATCTGCAGCATCAAGTCATTGCCCTTCTCCATTTGCAAGAGGCTGCAGTTGAAACCCAACAAAAAGAGAAGTGTACAGATTTCCATCCCTGTTTCCCTAAACAGAGAGCTGGGGACGGCGGTGGGGCCCTCGCAGGGAGGTCTGCAGTATCCGTGTTTATTTGTATTGTCCCAGAGAGAATCGAGACCTAGACAACCCCCCGCCTTCACAGTGTACGCAAGCCGTACACAACGCCGATAAACACAGACGCGATCAGCTCCGCAAAAAGCTTTCTGGATGTCTCTGCCTCACTTATCTCTGAGCATCGTGTTTGGGGATCGGTAAGTCTTCCTTGGTGGGAGGTACAGCCCTGCCGGGCTGTGGAAATGCAGAACGGAATGGAGACTGGATGGTGCGCTTTGTGGCAGTCAACACTGGCGTGTCAACCGAACTGCCGTCCCCGTTCTTTCTGCCCGGTCCTCAGTCGTTCCTTCCTCATCTGAGCCTCCGCGGTGGCTGTCCTTAGATCTCTTTAACCCCTTCACTGCCCGAGCCTGTAAAATGTCTGGGCTGAAAGATGCACGGACGCGCCTGCAAACAGTATGTTTCCCGGTCCTGTAACATCTGTTTTCAATGCTGTGAGTTTTGATGGGGATCTTTTCAAATGCTAGTGCAAAAAACAAGACAAAAAGGCTTAAGGGTTTGAAATTTGGAACTTTTATGGATTTCAGATGACATCATGGTGGTGAAGGGGTTAATGATTGGCGTGTATGCGTGAAGGGGTGTAGTACTAAGCAGCAGCACTTGGCACCAAGGCTCAGGTTTAGTAATAGAGTTGTACAGATGTATGGGTGTGATAGCGATGACAGTGGCAGACTCAGCATTGTACAGTGACAGACTCAGCATCGTACAGTGACAGACTCAGTATCTTACAATGACAGAATCAGCATCGTTTAGAGACAGACTCAGCATCTGACAATGACAGACTCAGCATCGTACAGTGACAGACTGAAATCGTACAGTGACAGAATGAGCATCTTACAATGACAGACTCAGCATCGTACAGTTACAGACTCAGCATCGTACAATGTCAGACTCTCCATCGTACAATGATAGACTCAGCATCGTACAATGACAGACTCAGCAGCGTACAGTGACAGACTCAGCAGCGTACAGTGACATAATCAGCATCGTACAGTGACAGAATCGTCATTGTACAGTGACAGACTCAGCAGCGTACAGTGACACAATCGTCATTGTACAGTGACAGACCCAGCATCGTACAGTGACAGAATCGTCATTGTACAGTGACAGACCCAGCATCAGCTTTATACAAAGGCGGAATCAGCATCATTACACACAGTGCCTGAGTCAGCATCATATACACACAATGCCTGAGTCAACTTCATGTACACACATTGCCTGAGTCAGCATCATACACACACAATGCCTAAGTCAACATCATGTACACACAGTGCCTGAGTCAACATCATATACACACAATGCCTGAGTCAACATAAACACGCAACACATTACTCAACATAAACATAAACACGCAATACTTAACATAAACACGCAATACGTAACTCAACATAAACACACAATACTGAACATAAACGCACAATGCCGGACTCAAGACACACACACACACACACACACACACCACACACACACACACACACACACACACACACACACACACACACACACACTACCTAACTCAAACGCAGTGCCGGACTCATACCACAAACATACAGAGTAGCAGCATACATACACCATAGCGGTCTCAGCATTATACACAGTAGCGGACTCAGCATCATGCCCACACAATAGCGGACTCAGCACCATACCCACACAATAGAGGACTCAGCACCACATACACACACAACAGCAATAGCGGACTCAGCCCCATACCCACACAATAGCGGACTCAGCACCATACCCACACAATAGCGGACTCAGCACCACATACACATACAATAGCGGACTCAACACCATACCCACACAATAGCGGACTCAGCCCCATACCCACACAATAGCGGACTCAGCACCATACCCACACAATACAGGACTCAGCACCACATACACACACAATAGCGGACTCAACACCATACCTACACAATAGCGGACTCAGCACCATACACACACAACAGCGGGCTCAGCACCATACCCACACAATGGCGAAGCGCGCGTCGTCTACCCGCCTGAAGCAGACGGGGTGTGACAGTGGAGAAAAGCTGAAGGGAGAAGGTGTACAATTTATGGAGCGGTTCCCAGCACGCAGCCCTAGAGCAGCGGCAGGGCGGGTCTTTGAGCCAGACCTCCACAGGCGGATCACTTTCCTCCAGTACCTCCTCACCCCCGGGACAGAGCGGCCGGCCCATCCAGGGGTCTCCAGGGGGTCTCCAGGGGGTCCAGGGGGTCCCTGGAACTGAGCTCCGGGTCCCGGGTCCATCTGCGGCGTCCCGGGTGGCGGTGTGCAAGGCGGCTGTGTCGCTGCTGTCTGGGACTCGATGGTTTAGGGGCTTGCTGCTGGAACTGGCCGCCGTTTGCCTGTCGTGGCTGTTGACAGCGTTAAGTAGGGTCCTTTGGCTGGCTGCATGGTCAACCACTGCGCTACACGCCGTCGGAGGAAATTCTAAACTTCTCAGGGTTGTTGGTCCATGTTTCCGTTTTGACACTTATAATTTGGGTCGTCGGCTGGAGGGAAGGGCAGGGGGTAGTAGATGCTTGGATCTTTGACTAGCTGTCACTCTGCACTCAATGCACACACACTTCTAGAGCCTTTCGGGCAAACACAGCCCTCATCCCAGGGGATCTTTGCACATACACACACACACACACACACACACACACACACACACACACACACACACTCACTCTCTCTCTCTCTCTCTCTCTCTCTCTCTCCACCCACACACACACACACACACACACACACACACACACACACACACACACACACCTCTCTCTCTCTCTCTCACACACACACACACACCACACTCTCTCTCTCTCTCTCTCACACGCACACACACACACACACACACACACACACACACACACACACACACACACTCACTCTCTCTCTCTCTCTCTCTCTCTCTCACACACACACACACACACACACACACACACACACACACACACACACACACACACGCACCCACACACCCACATACACGCATACACGCACGCACGCACCCACGCACGCAGCGGACGGGATAAAATCCTGATCGTCAAAACAGCAGAAATTTCAGAAAGTTTTAACATGCGAAATTTGTGGGCAGTTCTTTGAAAGAAGAAGATGAATCAGAATGGAGGAGAGCTGGAGACAAATTGCTCCAAAAAGGTGAGTCTATGAATGAAAACAAAGAGATAATGTGCTCTCTTTGACGGGAGGTAGGGGTGAAGTTGGGGGGTGGGGGTGGAGGGGGTGGAGGGTGGCTGATGATAAATGCATACAGTGACACAGCCTTGATCCACACAAAGCGCCAATCACCACCTCCCGTCGGGTTATGGAGCATTAGTTCTTTCTGCGTGCCCTGCCGTCTGTTTCAGCCACCCGTTCTTCGCCAGCCTCTCTGGCGGATGCGTGATGCACGTGGTATACACGCCTACCACTTCCGGTGGTGCACAGGCAGTGATCAAGAGAGATAGGGAGGACATTAAGACGGAACACATGAGACGTCCAGTCTGATCCCCGCAAGTACAGTGGGCGGTATCAGACATCAGCCAAACTCCGAGCACTGGTTTACGACGTCCTTCCTTCAACCACTGCCGTATTTAGTTACGCCATAGGGTCCAGAAAACTGTCAGCTAACGAGCAGTTTTTTGTTGG
>JABMCL010003397.1:277500-280000 GCA_018857735.1 Alviniconcha marisindica | reverse complement strand
GAAGACAGAAAGAAGAAGAAGAAGAAGAAGAAGAAGAAGAAGAAGAAGAAGAAGAAGAAGAAGAAGAAGAAGAAGAAGAAGAAGAAGAAGAAGAAGAAGAAGAAAAGAAGAAAGAAGAAGAAGACGACGACGACGCCGACGACGAAGAAGAAGACGACGACGAAGAAGAAGACGACGACGAAGAATGAAACTATTCCTTCCAGAGAGGACCTAGACGGCAGCATAAGGCCCTTGCCGGGTCCGTTCAGTTCAATTCGATCCCAAGCCTGAGAAGAAGGCCACAATATTACAATACAATACAATACAATACAATACAACACAATACAATACAATACAACTTTATTGTCTCTATGTAGAGAAATTTGCTTTCTGGCTCGTCATTTACATAAAAACATTCAATACAGTTAACAATAAAACATCAACAACTCAATAAAACACGGAGCTAAAAACCGCTCAGATACAAGGCATACTTAGCAATAACAATGTACACACACACACAGGCACACACGCACCACCACGCACTCACACCACACACACCACACACACACACACACACACACACACACACACACACACACACACACACACACACCCACAACCCCACACAACACTAACACATCACACAACACAAAACACACAAACCAACACAACACACACACACACAACACCACACACCACAACATATAGATTTGGCAGCAAGTAACTTAAAACATTCAATAAATTACAATAAAACAAATACCTTAAACAATAAAACGTTAAAATCGAAACACTCAATCGACCACAACATATAGATTATAGGCAGCAAAAGAAATGGTCTTTCTCTGATGCCTATGGACTAAAACATTCTCTCCGGACATCGCACTTAACCGTTCATGTCCAGTAATCGTGCAGTTAGAAAATTTCATTCAACATAAATTCAGATCAGCCCATTTCATAGATACAACACCCCATAAAACAAAATGGTAGTGACGGGTATGGCAGGTAAGGGTACGAGTGTGTGTGTGTGTGTGTGTGTGTGGGGGTGCGTGTGTGTGTGTGTGTGGGTGCGTGTGTGTGTGTGTGTGTGTGTGTGTGTGTGTGTGTGTGTGTGTGTGTGTGTGTGTGTGTGTGTGTGTGTGTGTGTGTGTGTATGTGTGTGTGTATGTGTGTGTGTGTGTCTGTTCTGTGTGTGTGTGTGTTTGTGTCTGTGTTGTGTGTGTGTGTGTGTGTGTGTGTGTGTGTGTGTGTGTGTGTGTGTGTGTGTGTGTGTGTGTGTGTGTGTGTGTGTGTGTGTGTGTGTGCGTGCGTGTCTGTGTGTGTGTGTGTGTGTGTGCGCGCGGTATGTATGCGTGTTCAGTGTGTGTGTGTGTGTGTGTGTGTGTGTGTGTGTGTGTGTGTGTGTGTGGTTGGGGGGGGGGGGTAATGATAAAGGTATTAATAGAAAACAAAAATCACAATAACGTGAATATAGAAATAGTTGTAGTTAGATCTTGGGTTTTAACGTCTCGTCAGCTGCATGGGGCCACCTCAGGACAAAGTGGCAGCAGTAGCAGTAGCAGTAACACTAGCAGTAGCAGCAGCAGTAGCAGTAGCAGCAGCAGCAGCAGCTGTAGTAGATATGGCAGTTGTAGTAGAAACAACTATAACAAATATAATAATCATATAACAACAGCAACAACAACAAAACAACATTGCTAACACCATCACATCCTCCACCACCAGAAATAATAATAATGATAATAATGGCGGCGGCAGTTATGGTGATGATGATTATGATGATGATGACGATGGTGATAATATGAACAATAAGAACAGTTGTAGTAACTTAGTTTTTTACTCCCAGTCAACTAGTACGCAACAACAACTACAGGAAACAGCTCAGTGGTTAGAGCGCCGGACTCGTGACTGAAAGGTCGGGGGTTCGAATCCCTGCAGGAGCAGCTGGGAGAATTTTCTTCTCCAGGGTCAACTTTCTGCGCTGACTCTTATTTCGGTATCTGTTCCACCCCCGTGTTACCGCAGTAGCATGTAAAATATCCCGGTTATTCTGCCCAAAGTGCAGGTGGCAAATTACATCAAAACACTCTTGCACCTTACGTATGTGGCTTTGCATGAAGTGATATGGAGCAGGGTTGTATGGTGTACACAGAACGCGCCGAGACGGCAGCAGTTTATTGTGGCACCAGCCTTGCCGGTGCTGAAAGTACACCGCTTCAGTGGATATTCAATAAGGCGCTATAAAAAGCTTGTCAACCATGTAGAATGACATGCGAGCGCAGTGAGTCTGCTCGAGAGCGGAGAATAGCGCTATATAAAAGCGATCAACAACAACAACAACAATGCTGCTACTACTACTACTAGTACTGCAACTTTCCAGTATATCTAACTGAATCAGTGAATGAATGAATGAAGTAGTAGTAGTAGTAGCCACGGTAGTAATAGTAGTAGTAGTAGTAGTAGCAGTAGTAGTAGTAGTAGTAGTAGTAGCAGCAGTAGTAGTAGTAGTAGTAGTAGTAGCAGC
>JABMCL010003397.1:272500-275000 GCA_018857735.1 Alviniconcha marisindica | reverse complement strand
ACACATCAGTTGTTAACAACTATTTACACATCAGTTGTTAACAACTATTTACACATCAGTTAACTGCAGCCAGACCACCCTGGGAAAGGTGCGAACGTCCAAAGAAAACTCCTGCTCCTCAAGCTAAAAACTTAAATTAACAAATAAAAAATTAAATAATAACGACGCAGTTTACCCGGCATAGCATGAGAGCGACATTATTTTGTGTATATTCCGGTTTACGGTTGAAAAGAGCGATGTAACGACGCTCCAAACAGGTTTAGGAGCCCAGCGCACCAGGCCATTGTGGCAAGTCGGAAAGTGATGCTCGAGAACAATTTTCCCTTTGAGGCCGCACACCCTCCATGGTGGCGCTCCAGACGCCAGACAGGGTGTGTGAACAAGCGGTGTGCATTGAGGGGTTGCTCAAAAGATTCGTCACTCTCCCTGTTCCGCTGGCGCCGTCCGCCTGCCGCTTGTCGGCGCTGTTGTTGCTGCTCAAAGGGGGCGTAAGTCTTTGTGCTTCTTGTTCAAAAAGGGGCGTAAGTCTTTCATAAGGGAAGTAAGTCGTTGTCGTTGTTAAAAAGGGATGTAAGTCGTTTTCGTTGCTAAAACGGAAAGTCGCTTTTTGTCGTTAAAAGGGGACGTAAGTCATTTTCGTTGTTAAAAGGGGGAAGTAAGCAGTTGTAGTTCCCAAAAGATGACGTAAATCCATAACAATGCTAAAAGGGAAGGTAAGTGGTCATTGATAAAAAGGGACGTAAGTCGTTATTGTTAAAAGTGGATGTAAGACGTTGTTGTAAAAAATAGACCTAAAGCATTTCTTTTCAAAGAAAACCTAAATCATTGTCGTTACAAAGGCACGTATATCTTCGTCGTTGTTAAAAATGGACACAATCACTGTTGCTGTTAAAAAGCGGCGTGCTTCATTGTCATTATTAAAAAGAAATATGTCACTGTCAATGTCAAAAGGGGACGTAAGATATTGTCATCGTTGAAAGGGGAAAAAGGTCGTTGTTGTTAAAAGGGGAAGTAGGTAGTTGTTGTTAAAAGGGGAAGTAGGTAGTTTTGTTAAAATGGAAAGTAGGTCATTGTTGTTAAAATGGAATTAGGTCGTTGTTGTTAAAAGGGGAAGTAGGTCGTTTTGTTAAAAGGGGAAGTAGGTCGTTGATATTAAAGGGGGAAGTAGGTCGTTGTTGTTAAAATGGAATTAGGTCGTTGTTGTTAAAAGGGGAAGTAGGTCATTGTTGTTAAAAGGGTAAGTAGGTCGTTGTTGTTAAAACGGAAAGTAGGTCGTTGTTGTTAAAAGGGACGTAAGTCGATGTTAAAGGGACGATATAAGTCGTTGTTAAAGGGGACCACGTTAGTGGGACGAAGCGTTGTTTGGGGACATGCCATCAGATCTTTCGCTGTCAGTGGACCACAGTGTTATTTCTGACCACCTAGTCATCAGTGGAACTCGGTGTTGTGTTTGATTCTCCAGTCAGACTTGTTGCAAGACCATTAGTGATATTTCGAACAATGAAATTTTGGACATGATGTCTGACTTGTTGCGAGACAATGAATGGAATAGTCATTTTGGACAGTGTACTCAGATTGCTAAAAGATTGTTAATGTGACTCAGTGTTGATTTGGACCGCGCCGTAATGCTCTTATAAGACGAACAGTGGCACACTGTGTTGTTTGAGACTCTGCAACAGATGGATACAAGACAAACAGTGGGACATTGTACTGTGTAAGACTGTGCAGTCAGCTACTACAAGAACAACAGAAAGACGTTGTTACTGTGTAAGACCGTGCAACCAGATGCTACAAGAACAACAGGAAGACTGTATTGTGTAAGACCGTGCAACCAGATGCTACAAGAACAAGAAGAAGACGTTGTTACTGTGTAAGACCGTGCAGTCAGATGCTACAAGAACAACAGGGAGACGTTGTTATTCGACCCCCTACGGGCCTTATGCTGTTACGCCCGCAGTTTACATCATCCTCCCTGCAAACCTTTGTGGCCCTTTAATCGTTTAGTTAGCGGTTTGAAGTCACGTGGTGTAACGGTTACTTTCCTTGGTCAACGTGTGCGGTCGTTTCTATAGGGAGGCGAGGACTGGCCGGAAAAACACGCCGTGGACAGGAACTCGTTGTGGAAGTGAATGTCTGCCTGGCGGTTATGCTCCTTTTCAGTGGGTTTTTTTTTCACTGACCCTTAAATTTTAATTGGGTTGCTTCTGTTCCTAGCTCTGCAGTTCCAGCCTGCCTTTCTTTCTGCTTGTGCAACGTGCAAATATAAGTGTATTAAATGGTATACATTTATTCGTTTCACAATGAAAATTACTGAGTATCAGTCACTGAATGACATATTGCTTCTGAACTGAACATGATTTGTTTTTGTTGTTGTAATGTCTAGTTTTTGTGATGTTGCCATGTAACGTGCACATTTAAGTGTATTAAATAGTACACATTTAGTCGTTTCATAATGAAATGAGTATCAGTCATTGAAATGTTACTTCTGAACTCAACATGA
>JABMCL010003397.1:255000-257500 GCA_018857735.1 Alviniconcha marisindica | reverse complement strand
GTAAGTGGAATATTCTGGGCTTATTCTTGTCACAGTTATTCATTGCTGCCAAATAATTTCCTCAGAGACAACACAGTTGTATCATTATTGAAAACAAGCAAGCGTTTCTTCCCAGAGTGAAGGAGCCAGGTTACCTTTACCAGGCGGCCTAGGTGTGCCAGTTCAGTCCGGTAAGTGAAGACAGGAAACGGAAATCGCTGCTACTTCCGTAATTGGTTGACACAGTCAGGGCGTCTGATAGCATCAGTCTATGCTGCATTCTGGAAGCGGCAGACCCAGAACACAGAATGCGGGTGCCTTTGTAGCCAGCTTAAAAGTGGAAGAATTCAGACACTTTGGCTGAGCAGACACAAAGCCAACTTTCTTTTCTTCTTCTTCTTTCTTCTTAAACTTAAAAAGAAGAAGAGTGTCAACTTTACACACACACACACACACACACACACACACACACACACACCACACACACACACACACACACACACACACACACACACACACAAATGATGGGCGCACTGCGATAAACTAAGTTGCATTTTATTTAAGTTATCGTAGTTTCAAAACTGTTTTGCCTGTGACGCTTCGAAAAAAATTGTGAGAGAGAGAGAGAGAGAGAGAGAGAGAGAGAGAGAGAGAGAGAGAGAGAGAGAGAGAGAGAGAGAGAGAGAGAGAGAGAGAGAGAGAGAGAGAGTTTGTTGGATGACTACATCGAAACTTAAAACTGAGTTTCATTATTTATAATTTGAGTTGAAATAGCTGACACCTGGTAATGTACAGGTGTTGTACTGTAGGTCTGTTTTGTCGTAAGTTACTAAGTTGCGTGGAATGTGTTAGATCCATATTCATGCAGAATGTGCCTTCAACTGCTAGTTCCAGTCTGGTAGCAAAATGCAGCTCATCCCGACCGAAACTCGATGAAACATTTCGACTCAACAACACGATTCCCAGTTAGCATTTTACATGTCGTAGTTACAATCTACACTTCCATAATAACAGAAGAAAGAAAGAAAGAAGAGATCCTGCATCACTCAGTTAATGAAAAAGAAATACCGACTACAAGCAAACGTGGTATTGGGGAGGGTTTTGTCTTTCCTGCAGAATCCGGCCCTCTCTCGCTTCGCTTCGACCCTTGTCGTAATTGGAAATCTGATCTTCCGCCACGTCAATCAAGGGAAACAACTCACCGCCAACCAAGGGAGAGAAGACGAGCTCGTGAAAGGGCAGGCAAGCGAATAGTCAGGTTCATCCAAACAAAAACATAACATTCTCGCTCCGTTTAGTTTTCGCTCCACACTCGCGTGCAAGCCGTCTAGTCTGTCTGTTCGCGCGGCTTGGAATTGTCTTGGCGTTCCTGATGGTGAGGAAACAACCCGAAGGCTGCTCAGTAGCCAGCAGGCGGCGCTGCCGCTGTTTTCCCGCTCGGCCCGGCGCTAAACACGCCAAGCCCCAAACAGCGAAGATCGGGCCGGAGATAATTAGTTGGAGATACTTTTTAAAGCAGAATCAGTGTGTCTTTCGTCACCTGTTGCCAGCCTTTCTTCAAACTGAAATCAGGTCGATCGAATTACGGTTGGGACAGGTCGGATCTCGCGGACTTGAAACACAGGACGCTCCCTCGCACAGTTCATCAGGTTCCCCGGTTAAATTATAGAAGTGACTAAACTTGGACAGTATATGTTCATAAAAAAACAAAAAATACAAAAAATACATCGATGGACATTTAAATAGGCGAGAAAGCGACAGTGCGACCTTCCGTTGTTGTTAGGTTTGTTTAACGCCGCAATGTCTCGGAGAAGTACTGGCAGGGACCAAGACCAGGGAGGTGGTGGTGGTGGCGGCGGTTGAATGGGGAGTGGGAGGGCATTATATATCTATCTATGTCGGGGAATCACAGTCAGGCAGTGTCCATACCACAATTTTGGAAGTAAACGTAGGGCCATAACGGACTCCCACTGATGACCGTCTGCTCTCTACCCTAGCGACTTAGCGTTGGCTGAAATTTCATATTTCTCTCTTTCACGCTGGGCTCCTGTTTACGGAATGCACACAGACCTTGTGTCCCTGACCCTTACCTAATGACCCGTCACGTCTGGGCTGTTTGTCGTTTCACACCGCCTGACCGCGCTTCACCTGGCAAGCGGGCAGTTGCACGTGCACGACTGAATTCCGTCTAGCTACAGCTTCTCTCAGCTCCAGGTTTGCTGCTCTGTCCTTTCAGTGGTTGTTGTTACGGCTGCTACAGTTCAAGTTCAGCCGTCGGTGTTAATTAACAACAGATTTTTTTAAATTGTCTGCGCCGTTCATGCAAGACATGCCTGTAATTATGAGTGTGTTCTCAACGTAATCTACCGGTGTTGATTGGTTCAGGTCTTCTGTCGTGTGACTGGTTGTCGGTTTCTCGTTAGCTCGCTTGGTTTGACTACGAGTCGTATTTTTCATGGTCTTACCATAACCCTGTTTGGCCATCGCATTTTTCATGGTCTTACCATAACCCTGTTTGGCC
>JABMCL010003397.1:242500-250000 GCA_018857735.1 Alviniconcha marisindica | reverse complement strand
GGATACAGACACACAGACAGACAGACAGACAGACAGACAGACAGACACACACACACACACACACACACACACACACACACACACACACACACACACCGCACACACACACACACACATGCACACATGACGCACACACACATACACACACACACACACACACACACACACACACACACACACACACACCCCCCCCCCCCACACACAAACACACACACACACACCAACGCCAACCTACAGATACACACCGAGAAGGGTGGTCCACACGCATGTAGACAGGAGGTTCCGGGAAGGAGAGTGGAGGGGGTAGAGTGTGTGTCGGGGGTGTGGGGTGGGGGGAGGAGGGGTGGCAGCTAGCATCACGATGCGCTGCTGATGGTGTCGTGCGGTTCCTGTTTACACGCGGCTCTACACAGATCCTCCGCTCGATTCTCCACCGCCACTCTTCTGTCAGAGAGCAAACTGTTGTCTCACAGTCCTGCCGCTAGATACTTGATATCTAACGCCAGCTCTCTACCGCGAATATCCTGTCCAGACCCAAACAGCCACAGCGACAACAAGCAAACCAACAAAAACAACAACAATAAACCCAACAACAACTTAATAACAACAACATAGCAACAACAACATAAAACACAACTATTCAAAACAAACAAAATCCGCAAGTGATCAGATCACAAGTAATGTCTAATGCACTGACCATGACACAGTTTATGTCTGAAGAGAATCAACAAAGAAGGGAGATAATTTACGCTCAAGTCTCCGAGACGTCACATGAACGCAACAACAAAGACCTGGATCGCATACGGTAACTCACCTGGCATGCAAGTAAACACAAGGTACACATAAACTCCACCAAAATCCTCAAATGTACCATAACTACTAAAAAATGTACCTGTGGCTGGAGAGCATCGGACAAAAATTAAGTTGAAGGTCTTCCAGACTGTTTTTGGTAGGACTGTGCTCTACATGTATATAGAATATATTTAGGTTAATATGTATCATGTGAGCGTTCAGGGCGTTGATGAGCGAATGATAAATGTACTTTTGTTGTTTTTCTTCTTCCTCTTCTTCTTCTTCTTCTTCTTCTTCTTCTTCTTCTTCTTATTATTATTATTATTATTATCTAAATGCATTGGCTCAAACAATGACATGCTTTTTTGTTGTTGTACCTCTTCGATCAGAAAAGAAGAAGAAAGGTGAATGGACTTAGTAGGCAGAAATTGAAAGGTTAGAATTTCTAACTGCCAGCCTAGGCGGAGTAAGCACTGCTGTACACTGATTTACCAAGGGCTTCATCCATGGACCATTCCAACCAAAGCCTCTCTGTTTTAAAATAGACTGGCTTTGATTCCAACTGAGCTATAGGTCACCGCGGGTCACGAGAACGAAAGCGAGGCTGTGATATTAATAATGGAGGGAGCTTGTCCATTTTGTCGGGTGCACCATCGTCAACACATGATAACTTTATTCCTTGGTGCTCGTGTGTTTGCTTGATGGATGGAATCAATAACTGATCGATTAGTTGCTTTTTTAATGACTTATTGAATGATTGATCGTTCATTAGACTGCTTATCGTGTATCTTCTTACAGCAAACTCCAACGTAATGTTCAATCTGCAATCTTCAAAATTAAGATCCATGCAAGGCATACAGATAAGTAATTTTTAGTTTTGTATGTCGCATGGGGAAAAGCATTAATCTCTGTATTTAGGATCCAAACACAAAAAGAGGTTCAAAAGAACGCTATTTATCAGGACAAAACACAACATGTGAATTTTCGGGGTAATCCCATTTACCAAGCTACAAAACAACACTTAAACGGTGAAAAAGATGAAAAATGAGATGGAGAGCTAAACCAATTGTCTGTTTTTGCCGTGTCCAGTGCTTGGCAGAATCGGTTTGGATCTTGTTTTAGAACGCTAGCAATCTTTCTTGTTTCAGATTTCTGTATTTAGGAACCTATTTTATAAAATATCATCTTGGAAGGGTTCGCCTGTTTTGGATTTTTGTTTGTTGTTGTTTTGGTTGTTGTTGTTGCTATTTTGTTGTTGTTGTTGATTTTGTTGTTGTTGATTTTTTTGTTTTGTTTGTCTGGTTGTTGTTTTTGTTCGTTTTTTGCTTGTCTTTTTGCTCGCCTGGAGGTGGTGCAGTGTGGTTGACGAGACGGTCAAATCCAAGAACTAACTTTTCCCAGTGTTCGTTTTTCACCCCCTCCCTCCCTGGAATCTGTAAACAAAGGAACAAACAAACAAACAAACAAACAAACAAACAACGCCCAAAAATTCTTGTCCACGTTCCCAGAGCGGCAGTGGCCATGTGGTCAATTTTAGTGACCATTGGCAGTCAGGCCAGATGTCGTCAATGTCCCGGTATCGCGCAGGAATTTATGGGGCCATTTTACAGTTTGAATACTTCCGCAACCCGGCGTGTATTAAACGCGACTTTGCCTCTTTACGACTGACACGGAGGACAGGAATGTGTTCGGATGGAGACTGGAGTTTATGGTTTGAATTACCGCCGAGTCTTTTTTTTTTTTTTTCGTTTCGAGTTTCGTCTTCTTCTGCTTGAGTTAGCTCCCTTCTCCTTACACCCACTTCGTGTTGCTTTACCTTCCAACACCTGCAGCTCCCGTCTCCCTTTTTCATTACCACCAGCACCAGCACTACCACGACCACGGCGACATCACTTCCAACATCACCACCAATAGTAGTGAGAACAGTCGCGCTACTGCCAGCTTGATTCACATTGTTCTCAATTCTTCTCGTTATTATCATTATTATCGTTAACACACCGTTAACATCATCGTTATCATCATTACCATCGTCGTCGTCATCATCAGTATTATCGTCATCACCAGTCACCACAATTTTTTTGGACTTCCTTTTTCTTCTCTTCAGTTGTTGTTGTCGTTAATAGCTTTGAGTGTTTCCATGATCCACTGAACTCTGACATGGACTACAGGATCTTACACGTTATTAACAACAGCAGCAGCAGCAACAACAACTACAATAATAATAATAATAATAATAATAATAATAATAATAATAATAATAATAATCATGAATGGATTGTTCTTATTGAGTGAAAATAATAATAATAATAAAATGATGATAATGATAATAATAATAATAATAATAATAATAATAATAATAATAATAATGTTAAATAAATAAATAATAATAATAATAAATAAATAAATAATGGATTGTTCTTATTGATCTAAAATATTCTTCGTCTTCTTTTTCTTTTTTTCTTTTTTCTTTTCTTTAAAAACAACAACAACACTTTTTCTTCTTCCGGCGTATATTGTCCAACATTCTGAAGACTGACACGGTTAGTGAATGCTGGGTTATTTTGGTGCTTCCGTAATCCTCCGAACTCTCACATGGACTACAAGATCTATAACGTGCGTAGGTGATCATTAATTTTGTATGCGTACACACACGGGGGACCTCGGTTTATAGCCTCATCCGAGAAGTTTCATCTTCTTTTTCTCCTCTTCGTCTTCAACATCCCAGTTCCATGCTAGGAACCCAATGGCCCCAGTGGCCAGGTCCGGCAGGGCCAGGGCCGAAGTGGCCACGACAGAGGAGAGAGCGGTTCCTCAGCCAGTCGCTCCCCGAAAGCAACAGCAGCGCGTAGGACGAAGAGTGTGTACGGCGTGATGACCGCTGCCGGGCCGCTGCCGGGACGGCCACAGCCACAGCCACAGCCACACCACAGCCTGCACGGCGACCAAGCAGGCCGTGGAGCCCGAGGGGGCGGGGCCTGAGCCCACAAAGCAGACACCGTTGGCAGGAACCCCGGGGCAAGCCCCTGGGGAGCCGGGCCGATAACGTCGGGGTCCGAAAGGAGGTGTCGATAAGACAGCCATTAATTCCGTCCCTGTGTGGACGGAAGCTTCTCTGCGGCAAAGGGATTGCTGGATGGCGGTGCGCGCACATCGGTGGAAAGGCTTTGATGCGTGTCGACTGAACACACACCACTGAACACACACCACTGAACACACACCGCCACTGAACAAACACCACTGAACAAACACCACTGGAGCTTTGGACTGACAGCTCTTGGACTGAACACACACCACTGAACGCACACCACTGAACAAACACCACTGGACACACGCCACTGAACACACACCACTGAACAAACACCACTGAACACACGCCACTGAGCATACACCACTGAACAAACACCACTGAACAAATATCACTGAACAAACACCACTGGAGCTTGGGACTTACAGCTCATGGACTGAACACACACCACTGAACACACGCCACTGAATACACACCACTGAATACACACCACTGAACACTCACCACTGAACACACACCACTGAACACACAACACTGAACACACGCCACTGAATACACGCCACTGAATACACACCACTGAATACACACCACTGAACACACACCACTGAACACTCACCACAGAATACCCACCACTCACCACTCACCACTGAATACACACCACTGAATACACACCACTGAACACTCACCACTGAACACAAACCACTGAATATACACCACTGAACACACATCACTGAACGCACACCACTGGAACTTTGGACTGACAGTTCTTGGACTGAACACGCACCACTGGAATTTCGATTCGATAGCTCTTTGACTGAACGCACACCACTGAACACACATCACTTAACCAAACGCCACTGGAGCTTGGGTTCGACAGCTCTTTGATTGAACACACACCACTGAACACACACCACTGAACACAGACCACTGAACACACCACTAGAGCTTGGGTTCGACAGCTCTTTGATTGAACACAGACCACTGAACACACACCACTGAACCACACTCCACTGGAGGTTGGGTTCGACAGCTCTTTGATTGAACACAGACCACTGAACACACACCACTGAACACACACCACTGAATACACACCACTGAACACACACCACTGGAGCTTGGGTTCGACAGCTCTTTGACTGAACACAGACCACTGAACACACACCACTGAACCACACTCCACTGGAGGTTGGGTTCGACAGGTCTGTGACTGAAGACCTCCTGACAGCCCGGTCCAGCATGCTGCAGAGTTCTGAGCTGGTTTATTAAGTCCACGTTAAACAAATGTCTACTTTCAGAACGTTGACATTTCATATAGGTTCTAGCGCGCCTGCATGCTTTCATGCCTCTCTCTGTATCAATACATGCACTCTGCCCCTCTCCCCGCACCCCCCCTTCCCTCACGCGATGGGATGCCGTTGACGCAGATATTAAAGTCCAGTCAGTCTACAGAGGAGCCAGCGTTATCGAAGGCTATTTCGTATTACCCTGGACTAACTCAGACTATAGCCTTCCATGCTTCGCCTACTGCCCGGAATTCGGTCTTTCTGACTTCCGACTTCTCATCTCTTTGACCCGCGTATTCTCCATTGACCTGCTGTATGGAGTTTAAAAACTATACAGTTTAACGTATTTAAAACTGTATAGACGTTTTTCACGCCTCGTGTTAACACCGATGGTGATAGTGGACGTGGAATTAAGTATCAAGATGTATCATACCTTTTTCTCTCTCGAGAGTTAGGTGTGTATACATATATGGCTAGAATAAATTAGGCTTATCTATAAAATGTGTTGTTAGATGTTGCTGGAAAAAGCTGACGGAAATGAATCTTTGGAGTTTCCAGTCTATCAGAATTCCTCGAAATTCCCAGCTATTCGTAGCCTTTCTACAATGTAATATACACGTATCGAGAGATCATCAAGGGAGCGTTTCTCTTTCTTCTCATATTCTACCTTTGCGATCTGATGATTACTTCTAGGGAGGCTGTGTTTGTTGTAGGAACAAACCAAACAATGAAGCCTCCCCAAAGAATCCCACAATCCCCCGCGCTGTCGTCTGCTCCTGCGGATTGCAAAATACGGGTAACCTTTGAGGAATGGCCACCCACTCCCGAAACAACGCCACCAAAATTGGTAAGAATCTTTTTCGGACGAGTCTTAGAGTTCCTCACAAAGAAACCAATGCGAGGACAAAACAGAAATCAGACCGAGCTTTCTCTTTGAGACGAAATGTTCCGGCATTTCATAGCGTGGAGAAATAACACAGGAAGAAAGGTCGTGAAACGCGATAATGTGTCTATATATAGAGATAGAAATATGGAGGGAAACAGAGTATGCTGCCGACGGAATTTGATGGAATGTTCGGAATGTTAGGAATGTCTTGATACGAGATTATTCGCCGGGTGTTTTGGGGATTGTGGGTTGTCAGACCCGTTGGGTTAGGGATAAGGCCACGACATGAGTCAACATATTGTATTTTATATGGCTTGTCGTGTGAATTTGATGCTTGGTGTAAACAACACGTTCTTGTGACTGTGATGCTGGTTTGCTTCTTTAATCCCCCCCCCCCCCCCGTTCCCCTCCTCCCCCCCCTCGCCCTCCCTCCCCCCCCCCCCCCCCCCCCCCCCCCCCCACCCCCGCTTCCCCATCCAATTTAACATTCTCCTCCAGTAAGACAAAAGTAAGGAAACGCTGTACCCAACAACAATGCTCTCAAAACAAAGAGGCAGCCAGGCAATGAAACAGCAGCAGTAGCATCAGTTTCCACACCAGCATAGATGGCCTATAATTCTACATTCCACTTTTTCCCTCTCTCTCTCTCTCTCTCTCTCTCTCTCTCTCTCTCTCTCTCCTCTCTCTCCCCTCTCTCCTCTCTCTCTCTCTCTCTCTCTCTCTCTCCTCCTCTGTGTTGTGCTGTGTGTGCGTGTGGATGTGCGTGTGTGTGTGTGTGTGTGTGTGTGTGTGTGTGTGTGTGTGTGTGTGTGTGGTGTGTGTGTGTGTGTGCGTGTGTGTGTGTGTGTGTGCGTGGCGCGCTTGTGTGTGTGTGTGTGTGTGTGTGTGTGTGTGTGTGTGTGTGTGTGTGTGTGTGTGTGTGTGTGTGTGTGTGTGTGTGTGCTGCGCGCGGCGCGCGCGCGCGCGAGCGCGCATCTCTCTTCCTCAACACATATACTCACGACCCTCTCTCTCCTCCTTCTCTCCCCTCCTCCTAATCGTTCCATCTTTCTGTCAAGAGCGAGCCCTCTTCATTCGGCTGTATATTAATGTATGCCTTGATAGAAGCCTTGTCATCGTGCAGACAGCAGCGGCCCCATAGACCGGAGTCTTATCTTTATTTCTGAGCCCTTCGCTCTTGCCTCCACAGAATCAGCTTTGCCTGTAGACGGGGCCACGGAGTCTGCGATAGCGCACAGGGAACCGCTGCTGTTCTATCTTTATGCTGGATCTTAAAATTCTTTTCAGGGAGTGCAGGCTGAGTGGAGAGGTGCGATGGGAGTGGGGGTGAGGAGGTAAGGCTGAAGTGGATATTTGGACGGACTTTTAATATGTATTAGAGTCCGTGTGCGTGTGTGTGCGTGCGTGAGTGCGTGCGTGCGTGCGTGCGTGTGTGTGTGTGTGTGTGTGATCATTTCATTCATGTCAGTCTTCAAACGTACATAAATATTTTAAATCCCGGACATCTCTGCGGA
>JABMCL010003397.1:235000-237500 GCA_018857735.1 Alviniconcha marisindica | reverse complement strand
GGTGGTGGAAGGGCGGGGGGAAGGGACATGAAGGAGGGTGGTGGGAAGGGCAGGGGAAAGAAGGGTGAAGGATGGTGGTGGGAAGGGCGGTGGATGGGGGGGGGGGGGGGGGGGAAGGAGGGGGGAGGAGGGTCGGGCGAAGGGCGGGGGGAGAAAAAAAGAATCTTCACCTGTTTTGCCAGGAAAGCTACTCAACGGTCTGTGGCAAATTAAGGCCGTTGTTACCTGAGTGTCTTACTGTAAGGAGGCGGAGGGTGAGACGGGAGGCGGATGGGGAATGGTGGTGGGGGTGGTGGCGGGGTTGGTAGGGTGGGGGTGGGGGTGGAGTTACATCCAAGGCGACACAGTGGAGTGCGCGGGTTCTCTCCCCTTCCGCAGGTCATTTATTTTCATTTGCTTCACACCCGTCCCTTCAACCCGACCTTGTGCCATTGCTCGCTGGGTCCATTATGGCTGATAATACTCTACTGCCTTCAGTTTTCAACACACACATTATCTGCTTGGCTGTGTGCGGCTTGCTTGGGGGACGAGACGGGGGGGGGGGGGGGGGGGGGGGGGAGGGAAGGGGGTGGTGGTTGTGGTAGCGGTGGTAGTGGTCCATTTCTTTGTGGTTTTGTTTGTTGTTGTTGTTGTTGTTGTTTGGGGGGACTGGTTTCAAAAACTTAACAAACGCATGGGCTGAGAAAACGTATACATCCACACGCACGCAGAAACACAGACACACACACAGACACACACACACCACACACACACACACACACACACACACACACACACACACACACACACACACACACACACACACACACACACACACACACACACATACCTCACTAACACACACACACACACACACACACACACACACACACACACACACACACACACACACACACACACACACACACACACACACACACACACACACACACACACACACACACACACACACACACACACACACACACACACACACACCACACACCACACACACACACCACACACACACACGATAACACAACACACACACACACACCCACACACACACACACACACACACAACACACACACACACACACACACACACACACACACACACACACACACACACACACACACACACACACACACACACACACACACACACACACACACACACACACACCACACACACACACACACACACACACACACACACACACACACACACACACACACACACACACACTACCTCTTGCCCTGTCAGTGTCCATGATACAGATCAATCAGCGACTGACAACTTCCAGTCAGATGGAAACAGTGCATAGATTAACACAGTCTTTATGCATAGATAAAGAGACTTTATACATAGATAAACAGTCTTTATACATAGATAAACAGTCTTTATACATAGATAAACAGACTTTATAGCATAGATAAATAGACTTTATAGCATAGATAAACAGTCTTCATAGCATAGATAAACAGACTTTATAGCATAGATAAACGCAGTCTTCATAGCATAGATAAACAGACTTTATAGCATAGATAAACACAGTCTTCATAGCATAGATAAACAGTCTTTATAGCATAGATAAACAGTCTTTATAGCATAGGTAAACAGTCTTTATACATAGATAAACAGACTTTATAGCATAGATAAACAGTCTTTATAGATAGATAAACAGACTTTATAGCATAGATTTAAAAAACAGTCTTTATACATAGATAAACAGACTTTATAGCATAGATAAACAGTCTTTATAGATAGATAAACAGACTTTATAGCATAGATTAAACAGTCTTTATACATAGATAATCAGACTTTATAGCATAGATAAACAATCTTTATAGATAGATAAACAGACTTTATAGCATAGATAAACAGTCTTTATACATAGATAAACAGACTTTATAGCATAGATAAACAGTCTTTATACATAGATAAACATACTTTATAGCATAGATAAACAGTCTTTATACATAGATAAACAGACTTTATAGCATAGATAAACAGTCTTTATACATAGATAAACAGACTTTATAGCATAGATAAACAGACTTTATAGCATAGATAAACGCAGTCTTCATAGCATAGATAAACGCAGTCTTCATAGCATAGATAAACGCAGTCTTCATAGCATAGACAAACGCAGTCTTCATAGCATAGACAAACGCAGTCTTCATAGCATAGACAAACGCAGTCTTCATAGCATAACCTAAAAGTGTGCATATCGGGGCTTTCTGACCAGCCACGCACAGCGTGTCTAATCAATAATGATAAAAAATTCAAACTGAAATGAAATAAGTAAGTCGTAACTTAGTGTTTTACGCCCAGTCAACCGGCAGGGTTATATCAGGGCGACAATCAAATAAGGATAAACAAAACAGCAACAACAAAATAAATAAATAAATAAATAAGGAAATAGTTTACTGGAGCTAATTGGAGTGCTAAAATTAATTTTAAAAAATACACCAAAAAAACAACAACAGTAAAACAAAAACATCAAATCAAACAACA
>JABMCL010003397.1:212500-217500 GCA_018857735.1 Alviniconcha marisindica | reverse complement strand
GAAGAAGAAGCAGGAGGAGGAAGAGGTGGGAGGAGAAAGAGGCGGAAGAAGAAGTAGAAGAAGAAGAAGAAGAAGAAGAAGAAGAAGAAGAAGATGAAGATGATGATGAAGAAGAAGAAGAAGAAGAAGAAGAAGAAGAAGAAGAAGAAGAAGAAGATGATGATGATGAAGAAGAAGAAGAAGAAGAAGAAGAAGAAGAAGAAGAAGAAGAAGTTCAGCATTTCACTCGTACCACAAACGTACTGAAGGATGAAGACGTTAAAGCACAACGTCTGGATTAAATAAATCCAGCCAGCACTCAAGAGGGCATCAAACTGTGAAGAGAGGCACTTCAAGACAAGTCAATTAACAGGAAGCCAATCCGGCTTACAAATAGCGCGGCGCTCGGGCTCCCGCCAGATCATGAAATGGTGCACAACAGTTGCACAGTCCCATCGAGGTGCCAAGACACACAACGGAAGCCAAAGGGGAATCACTCTGCAGCGCCTTCTTTACGGTCTCGGCTTGCACCGGAAGGGAACCGCGCTATCAGGAACGACTACTCTGGCACACAGACACTTCGGTCACTTTCGGCCCCAATAAAGCAATTGTGGAGGAGTTGCGGTGCTGTGGCACAGCAGGTATGTGTGCTGGAGTCTTGCACGTCTTCAAGGTTATAGTCTCATCATTTCCCACCAAAACTTCGCTCTGATACCACCAAGGCAGTAGTATAAGTAGCTTATATGAATCTATCAGATATTCTACTGCCTTATCTGCTGGTTGTACATGTATAACTGAGTGACGTATCCACTGTATGCATGTGCGCGTCTGGCGCAAGTTTTGTGTGAACCTTTTATGCTTCATGTATCGATTTTTCACTCATTCATTCATGCTTCATATAGGCATGTCTTCTTCTTCTCTTCTTCTTCTTCTTCTTCATAACGTAGCAAGGACTAGTTGTTAGGTTCTGACTGAACCTATACTACAATCCTTGTAAAATTAAGTTTTCGAGTTCGATGACGAGTTCGACCAACGTGGTTTACTGGGCATTATAAACCTGTTATTGAATCTGTATTCCTAAAATTTAAATAAGACAATACATACTTCATTAATGTGGTGCAAACAATTTTACCTGATCTTTTCTCGACAGTCAGTGCTGTTAAAATAACAAGATTAAATTTTAAAAGATCAACGTCGTAAACGATCAGTCACAGTGATACAGCTCTATGTAACTCTCTTTGTCTCTTGCCTATCGCTTTCTAATAAATGATATGCCTTTATTATTCACACCCACACACGCACACACACACACACACACACACACACCACACACACACACACACACACGCACACACACACACACACACACACACACACACACACACACACACACACACACACACACACACACACACACACACACACACACACTTCATAGCCGACACAGTGTGGACTCGGCCCCCCCCCCTCCCCCCACCCCTACCCCACCCCTCCTACTTCAGACACTGAACGCGTCCACCAAAATGGGAATCAACCAAAGGGGCACTTGTGAGCAGGTTCCTCTTCCTGTGAAACTACAGGTGTGGGGAACAGCTTCCTGCCGAGCTGCACCAGCCCGCTATCTCCACCCCCTCCCGTCTACAATGACTCCGCCCTGCTGGAGGCCTGCGAGGTGAGAAGGGCACGGCGCGGCAGGGCGAGTCCACTATCGGGCAGGGGGATGACAGGTTGGGAGTGTTAAATGGCTTGTGTCTTGATCTGAGTGTCCATTAAAGTTCTTCTGGATCCTTGACCTCTTCTTTGGTTAGATTGGTTCCTAAGCATGTCTGGTGAGTGTGGGAGGTGGAGGAAGGAAGTGGGGGTGGTGGAAAAACGGACTGGAAGGAAGTGGTGGTTGTGGTTGTGGTGGTGGTTGTGGTAACATAATGACGATGAGGGTGGTTGTGGTGATCGTCTTGGTGGCGACGATGACTATGATGATGTGGTGGTTGTGGTGGTGGTGGTTGTGGTGAAGGTAAAAGATTGGAAGGAAGGTTGTGGTGGAAACAAATGGAAGAAAGTGGTGGTTGTGGTAATATAATGACGATGATGGTGGTTGTGGTGATCGTCTTGGTGGCGACGATGGCTACGATGATGATGTTGATTGTGGTGACGATGACAACGATGAAGGTACCGGTGGTTGTGGTGATGATGCTGACGATGATGTTGGTGACTGTAATGATGTTAACGGCGGTGATAATATTGACGATAGTGATGGTGGTGATGAAGATAATGGTGGTGGTGATGATGGTAATGGAGATGGTTTTAGTGATGATGATGGTGGTGGTGGTGGTGGTGATGATGATGATGGTGATGATGATGATGATGATGATGATCGTGGTGACGACGACGACGACGACGATGGTGGTACTGGTACTGGCGATATGATGACGGTCATAGTGGTGACGATGATGCTGGTAATCACCATAGTGATGGTGACGACAACGGTGATGGTAATGATGGTGCTGATGATGATGATTGTGATAACAACGATGATGGTAATAGTGATGATGATGATGACGATGATGCTGATGATGAGGGTGGTAGTGTTGTTGTCTGTGATGGTAAAACACAATCTGACAGCATTGAGTACCTCGCCGTAAACGCACCGGCTCAGAAGACTAAATATCTGAGTCAGATTGATAATAATAATAATAATCATAATAAAAATCATAAAGATAATTTATAGAGCGCCTATCTACCGCACAATGTGGGAGCACAGGGCGCTTTACAATAACGCTATCAGCACACACACACACACACTCACGCACACACACACACACACACACACACACACACACACACACACACACACACACACACACACACACACACACACACACACACACACACACACACACACAGGGCGCTTTACAATAACCTATCAGCACACCCACACACACACACACACACACACACCACACACACACCACACACACACACACACACACCACACACACACACACACACACAGGGCGCTTACAAACCACAGCACACACACACACACACACCACACACCACACCACACACACACACACACATACACACACACGCACACGCACGCACGCACGCACGCACGCATACACGGAGGATGTATTTCTGGTTTGAAGCACAATTTCCTTTCGGTGGTCATCCAGCAGCGAAAGGTGGTCCTCGATCAATTTGATATCGAGTCGCGTAACGTTGTGGAAAATTATTCTTTTTTAGGTATTTGTCAAAATCCTGTACAGAGTTCTAGTTTTTAAACACAACAAGAATTTATGAATAAAATGCTGAATACAACTGCACACTGTCCACCGTGACCTCCGTCCTCATCTGTACCATCGCCATCCTCGACATCATCAACATCATCCCTATTATCTCTCGCGTCTTGACACTTGAGACCACGAAATCCATCACAGCTTCTTCCTGAGCAAGTCCTGCTCTCTTACATCAATTAACTCACCATTTAAACCGCCACCCACTAACTGCCACACCTCTCGTCTGCTCGATAGGCCAGACAACTCCTGCTGTTCGACTTCTCTCCCCTGACACCCGCCATTAATTTCTTTTCCACACGGAAGAAGCGAGGCCTGTTGGGCAATGAGATTTGCCGTCCCTCGGCCTTGGGCAGCAGTCGGGGGGTGCTGGCAAGTGTCGTCGTTGTCGTGTTGACGTGTTTACACCGTTTTATGGGCTTCTGTTTGGACACCCCTAAATACGACGATGCACCGTTTTATGGGTTTCTGTTTGGACACCCCTAAATACGACGATATGCCGTATGGTATGTGTTTGTCCGGACAGCTTTGTGTGTGTGTGTGTGTGTGTGTGTGTGTGTGTGTGTGTGTGTGTGTGTGTGTGTGTGTGTGTGTGTGTGTGTGTGGTGGTGTGTGTGTGCGTGTGCGTGCGTGTGTGTGTGTGTGTGTGTGTGTGTGTGTGATATTCCAAACGGACCGCGTGTTGCAGCAGACGGGAATGGGGAAACAGAAGCTCGTCACGCGGTCTCAGGATGACACCTTTATGTCCTCAGCCAGACCCCAACAGCTTGACGTTGTTCACGTCGTCACCGCGTCTGCAACGTCTCCAGCCCCCCATCACCATCCCCGACACTGCCAATCCCTCCCGTCATTCTCCTCGCTACCTGTCACTTCCGGTCTCTGCGACCAATCCGCTGACGTCTTTATGGTCGCGGGGCGGCTTCCGGTGGCGACGCCGGGAGGTAATGGAAGGACGACTATTACCGGGTCGTCAGCCGCCGTTTAGAGTTATCGCCCCATCTGCTCTCCCCGCTGAGAAGTCGGTTACAGTTGCAGCAGACGGTTTAAAAGCCAAAGTCATAAACCCGCCGTTCTAAAAGGTGGAATACGCCTCATTAAGGCAAATTCGGCTAATCGTCTGCAGTTCATCGAGAGGGAGAGTCGAAAAACAAAACGGAACAACAACAACATCAACAACGACAAGAAGCACAGGAATAGAATAAAAGGAGGCAAAAGATAGCGAAATACAAAACGACCCAGAAGAAATAATTTTGATTATTATCCCACGCACACACACGCACACGCGCGCGCGCGCGCTCGCACACACACACACACACACACACACACACACACACACACACACACACACACACACACACACACACACACACACACACACACACACACACACAAATGGTAGGTATAAAACATAGGACAAGTAACCAAGCAAACGAGTAACCATCGTAATCATTCAAACAACCAGTAAACATAGTAACCAACAAGTGAATCAAAGACAAAAAGACAAAACATCTTCACCAAAATTTAGAGAGTTCTTAACAACCTCCCGCCCCCCTCCCCCCCCCCCCCAGCACCCCCCCCCCCCCCCGCCCCCGCACCCCCACCCGCACCACCACACACAAGAGACCGCATTCACTAATGGAAAAGTTACGAATATACTTTGTTCTTGAGTAAAAGCAAGTCATAAAGGATATAAATACCACCCCACCCCCACCCCCATACCATCAA
>JABMCL010003397.1:190000-195000 GCA_018857735.1 Alviniconcha marisindica | reverse complement strand
GAGAGAGAGAGAGAGAGAGAGAGAGAGAGAGAGAGAGAGAGAGAGGGGGGGGGGCGGGGTGGGGGAGCGGTGGGGGGGTGGGTGGGAGTTGAGTGGAATATTATAGACTAAGATGGACGGGAAAAACAGATATATTTACAGTCAATACACATGCAGTACTTTCTTTTTCATAGTGTGCAATGCATGCCTGCACACCAGGTACGCGGCATATATCTGACCTGGCATACATGATGGTGATGACAGTGAATGAGTATTTACACACATGTATACCGCTTCTGTTAGTCAGTGCTTACAGGTTGTTTACAAACACTCTTTGACAGCCGAGGCTTCACCGCACAAGAGACTTCAGTTTCTGCATCCGCATCATCTCACCGCAAGTTTGATCCAGAAATGCGCAAACTATTTGTGATCACTGTCCTGGACAATTGAAAATAACGCTACTCCCCCCCCCCCCCCTCCCCCCCCCTCCCCCCCTCCATTCCCAGGTTGTGATATTGCAAGCTCATGATAAAGCCACTTCATGCTCAGTGTGATTTCCCCCCTCAGTTGATAAACAGGAGCTGCGGGGAAATTACTCTCCCTGCAGTGATAATTACTTCCCTTTGACGACTGCAAAATATGCCGGTGACTCTCCTCACGCTTTATTTGATTGGTCGAGCTGACACTTTGGACCCTGCGCCCCGTGACTTGTCAATGGAGCTGGAGTCAGCAGGGTTCAGCCCCAAAACACTGACACCCAATCACACATCCGGGACAATGAAGGCAGACAACTTCCGCATCACAGGAACAGTTGTTTTGATGAATAATTAGACAAAGAAATAGAATCATTTTCTCACGGAAAATATCAGCAAATCGGTCAGTGATAAGCTAGGAAGGTTTGCAATCAATGAGTCAATGAATCTGCCAACACTACAATGCCTGACAGAATCAATACGAGCCACAGAAAGCAGGAAGGAAGGTGGAAAGAAAGGAAGAAGAAAAGAAAAAAGTGAGTCTGAATAAAGACAGTAATACACAGAAAACTAGCAGCAGCAATAGCAGTAGCAGTAACAGTAATATTAATAATAATAATAAAGTGCTGTTCTCTACCCAGAGTAAAACTCACTGCGCTGTACAAATAACTTATGACAAAAAAACACCCCACTAACATACACTTCAAACAAACAGAATGCTTTGTAAACAAACAGAATCTTAAATATTGTAGTCTACCATTATCGCCTATCAAACAATAACCATGTTACACACACACACACACACACACACACACACACACACACACACACACACACACACACACACACACACACACACACACACACACACACACACACACACATGTTACACACACACACACACACACACACACACACACACACACACACACACACACACAACCATGTTACACACACACACAACACACACACACACACACACACCACCACACCCACACACACACACACACACACACACACACACACACACACACACACACACACACACACACACACAGAGTAATAGTAGTAGTAGTAGCAGGAGTAGTAGCTAGTAGTAGTAGTAGCAGCAGCAGCAGTAGCAGTAGTAGCAGCAGCATTAGCAGCAGCAGTAGTAGTAGTAGTAGTAGCAGCAGTAGTAGCAGCAGCAGCAGCAGTGGTAGTAGTAGTAGCAGTAGCAGTAGTAGTAGTAGTAGTAGTAGCAGCAGCAGTAGCAGCAGTAGCAGCGACAGTAGTACAATAGCAGTGGCAATTGCAATAGTAGCGGCAGTAGTAGCAGCAACAACATCTGCAGTAGTAATAGTAGTAGTAATAGCAGTAGTGGCAGCAGCAGCAGTAGTAGTAGCAGCAGCAAAAACATCTGCAGCAGTAATAGTAGTAGTAGTAGTAGTAGTAATAGTAGTAGTGGCAGCAGCAGCAGTAGTAGTAGCAGCAACAGCAGCTGCAGTAGTTGTAGCAGTAGCATTAGTATCCGTATATTTCTTTAACGTTATATTTTATTTTATTGTTATTTTAAATGTACCTTCTTGGGTCTTGAGCCCATGTGTCAAAGGAAAATCTTCATTTTTATGCTTTGTATATTGATGAATAATAAAGATTGATTTGATTTGATTTGATTAATAGCAGTAGTAGCCGCATGTGAAGCAGTAACGGCAGTAGCAGAAGGAGTGGTGGTAGTGGTAGTAGCAGTAGCAGCAGCAGCAGCAGTATTGTAGCAGTAGACTTGTAGTCGTGGGCCAGCAGTAGTCGTGACGATGGTGGTGAAGGAAGACATCACAAGACGGAGACAAGAAGAACGCCTCTCCAGCAGTTGTGAAAAAGCAGAGCAGCTGATATCACGAAACAGCAACAATAACAGAAGAAAACACACCTGCAATTCCGCTGACAGCACTCTTTCTTTCTCCACTGATCGCCGTTGAAATTACTGTGATGAATATCGACGTGTCACCACCCCTACCCCATCCCACCTCCCACAACCACTGCCCCCGCCCCCCCCCCCCCCCCCCCCCCCCCCCCCCCCCCCCCTCCGAACCGACTACCCCACCCCGCCTAGCAAATATTATTCACGCAATGATAATGTTTCTGGTCTAGGGGATCGAAGCACTTTCTCTCCCCCCACAGCCTCCACCCCCTCCCCGAATTCTCACCCCCTCCCCCACCCCTCCCCCCAGCCTCTCACCCACCCCCCGAATTCTCACCCCCCCCCCCCCCCAGCCTCCCCCCTCCCCGAATTCTCAACCCCCCCCCCCGCCCCGCCCCCCCTCCCCAAATTCTCACCCCCCCCTCCCCCCCAGCCTCCGCCCCCTCCCCGAATTCTCACCCCCCCCCCCCAGCCTCCGCCCCCTCCCCGAATTCTCACCCCCCCCCTCCCCCCTAGCCTCCGCCCCCTCCCCGAATTGTCCCCCCCCCCCCCCCAGCCTCCGCCCCCTCCCGAATTGTCCCCCCCCCCTGTTTTGTGGTTCTTCTCCAATGCCTCCTCTTCCTTCATAAACAGAACTCGCCGCTTGATTTCAGCCCACTGTGACTGCTGCCAGCACTGGGCACCAAAGGCTGACCACTGGGCATCAAAGGCTGACCACTGGGCAGCTGCAGGACGACGTGCCATGGCGTGGTGCGCTCCTGTCCTCCCTGCCCATCATTACGGGTTCGTCGCCACGAGAATGGGGCCCGAGTGGCCTCCCCGCCGTGTCCATTTACACTGACGTCACGGCCGGTCCCGTGTGACGTCATCGTGTGCCGCCTGAACGTGACGTGTCATCAGCTCGGTGAGGTAATGCCGTCTGCTTCTGACAGACACGACCAGACTGTGCAATGATGGATGTCAGAATGTTCCTGCCACACACCCCCCCCCCCGGTCCCCCCCCCCCGGCCCCCCCCCCCCGGTCCCCCCCCCCGGCCCCCACCCACCCCACCCCCCAACCGCCACTGCCTCCAGAATCCATCCTGAACACGAAGTGAATAAATATTTCAACAGGCACAAACGCAACAAAAAAGAAAACTTAACTTAAGACCAAGCAAACAAGCAGCAGCAACAGAAACGACGACGACGACATCAACAACAACCCATTAAAAAAAAAAAACAAACCAACGAAACCTGTGACCGCTACGTTCTTGCAGACCTTTTCCTTTGTTTGTTTGTTTTATTCCTCGTGGGATCTCGCATTTATCAAACTTTGCAACTGATTCAATTCTTCATCAGACTGTTTCAGTTTTGTTAGTTTTGTTGTTGTTGTTTGTTTGTTTGTTTGAATTACTTTCGGTTTGGTTTGTTGTTAATGCTTTATTAAAATTAAAATAAAAAATTCGGGGTGGGGGTGGGGAGTGGGGGGCGGGGGGTCTTTTTGTGTGTGATTTACCTCCCATCCCGATTGGATCTGCATCGTGAGCCGACTTGAAGTTCGTTTCTAAATTCGTTGCTTCGCTCCCTCGGTCGGTCTGTCGTTACGTGGTTAGCTTGTTTGCTGGCACAGTCACTTTGCATTGACCTCCTACGTCACTGAGACAGTTAAAGGCGGTAGTGCGACTCAGCCGCCAGGGGGAAGGTGCCCGCACCCCGCTTCTGTGTGAACTTGGTACAAACCAACCAACCAACTAGCAAACCAACACACAAACCAACAAGCAAACAAACGAACAAAAGAATAAACAAACACGAAAATACCACCACCACAACAAGCAAACAAGTAGCAAACAAGCGAACGAACGAACGAGCAACACACACACACACACACACACACACACACACACACACACACACACACACACACACACACACACACACACACACGCACGCACGCACGCACGCACGCACACGCACAGACACACACACACACGCACGCACGCACGCGCGCGCGCACGCGCACGCACGCACGCACGCACGCACGCACGCACGCACGCACGCACGCACACACACACACACACACACACACCACACACACACACACAAAGAGCAAAACAAGAACAACAACAACAACAACCCCACAACAACAAAAAACAAGCAAAAAAGGATACACGGATACAAGAATATTTATTCGATTATTTGACAGTGCCAGAAAGGATGTGCACAGTACTTTGTCCTGGTGACATTCCATTTATGCATGTGCACAACAAATGTAACTTCAGTTGTAAATAACCATAAATGAATTGATCAATGAACAAGTCTCATTTGTGTTGCGTGTGTAACGTACCTCTCTCCGTCTGCCTGTCTGTCTAGCAGAGAGAGAGAGAGAGAGAGAGAGAGAGAGAGAGAGAGAGAGAGAGAGAGAGAGAGAGAGAGAGAGAGAGAGAGAGAGAGAGAGAGAGACAGACAGACAGACAGACAGACAGACAGACAGAAGACAGACAGACAGACAGACAGACAGAGACGGAGACAGAGAGACACAGACACACAGAGACAGAGAGAAATTCTGAGAAACAGAAACAGAGACAAGATAGACAGAGACAGAGAGAGACAGAGACTGACAGAAGAGACACAGAGACACAGACAGACAGACAGACAGACAGACAGACAGA
>JABMCL010003397.1:177500-180000 GCA_018857735.1 Alviniconcha marisindica | reverse complement strand
AGTGCAAGCAGGGTGACGTCATGGGTTGCGGCGTGGCGTTCAGTGACGCCAGGTCTGCTGACGACAGGGATCTGGAGGCGGTGGTGGTGACGGTGTACTTCACGAAGAACGGCTCGCTGGTGTACCAGCAGACTGTCCGGCAGCACAAGGGCGGTTTCTTCCCATGTGTGGCCTTCATGAATCACAGTAAGACCCGGAGCCCGAATGCACGGGGAGCCAGTGAAGTTAAAGGCGAGAAGCCCCTAATCCTCCTTTGCTAACGACTCCACAGATCCAAGTCCGCCTCTCCTTCCACAGTCGCGAGTCATCAGTAGCCTCAGAAAAAGCCACTGGCTTGTGTTTATTTTTGGACCGGGAAAATCCCTTGTTTTGCGAACAATGCAACGTGCGTGAGGTCGAAAACTCGAAGCTGATTGGACATCATGTGAAAACAGCCCAAGTTCAAAGTTCAATCAAAGGTTGTTCAGTTGTAGCAGATGTCGGTGGCCCATGACCCCTTCCCAATCGAGACATTCCTGTCACCCCTTCGCCGTTTCTGCTGATTATGATGTGCTGGATGCGTGAATCAACATTGTCTTGACTAATTTATGGTCTTTAATGGTAAGTGGGACGGCGTCAGTCCGTGCAAATGTTCCTTTTCTCCCAACAGTACCCATCGGTACCCATAGTGACTTGTCCGTAACGGCAGCATCGGGGCCGACATTTGTACACGGCGTGTAGGCTGTTTTAAACATACAAAATGAATCCCTAGCTTTACATGCGTGTAGGCCGTGGGACAGCCCGTTGCCCGTAGCCGTGGCACATGCCGATTTTGGCGTCGTCGCAGTTCAGAAGATAGAGGCGACGAGAGGGCAGTTTGCTCTTCCGACAGAATTATGGGCCCGAGTTTTTGCAGGGAGGACACTTGCTGCTGTGGGGTCACAGACTGTCTGTAGCTGTGGGGACACAGACTGTAGCTGTGGGGTCACAGACTGTCTGTAGCTGTGGGGTCACAGACTGTAGCTGTGGGGTCACAGACTGTCTGTAGCTGTGGGGTCACAGACTGTAGCTGTGGGGTCACAGACTGTCTGTAGCTGTGGGGTCACAGACTGTCTGTAGCTGTGGGGTCACAGACTGTAGCTGTGGGGTCACAGACTGTAGCTGTGGGGTCACAGACTGTCTGTAAAACTGTAGGGGGGCACAGACTGTAGCTGTGGGGTCACAGACTGTAGCTGTGGGGTCACAGACTGTCTGTAGCTGTGGGGTCACAGACTGTACTGTAAAGCTGTAGGGGGGGCACAGACTGTAGCTGTGGGGTCACAGACTGTCTGTAGCTGTGGGGTCACAGACTGTAGCTGTGGGGTCACAGACTGTCTGTAGCTGTGGGGTCACAGACTGTAGCTGTGGGGTCACAGACCCGTAGCTGTGGGGTCACAGACTGTAGCTGTGGGGTCACAGACTGTCTGCTGTGGGGTCACAGACTGTAGCTGAGGGGCCATAGACTGTCTGTAGCTGTGGGGCCACAGACTCTGTAGCTGTGGGGTTACAGACTGTAGCTGTGGGGTCACAGACTGTAGCTGTGGGGTCACAGACTGTAGCTGAGGGGCCATAGACTGTCTGTAGCTGTGGGGCCACAGGCTCTGTAGCCGTGGGACTGGAGTGGCTCGTTGTGAAGTTGTTGTGTGTCATCTGTGTGTGTCGTTGACTGTCATGGGTGTGAATGTGAGGGAGTTCTCACGAAGAATAGTGTGTGTGTGTGTGTGTGTGTGTGTGTGTGTGTGTGTGTGTGTGTGTGTTGTTACAAGTTCATGATATTTTCGTTGTATTTCAGACAACAGCGTCAAAATTAACACCGAAGCTAAGTGTAAAATTTCTACACAAGAACTGCAGCGGGCATTGGACGCACTGAACGTTGCCCAGGATTTGATACACAGCGATAACATGAGAGTGACCGGAAGTAAAGACTGGCAGTGTTCAGTTGAAGCCACATCTGTGAGCAGCGGCTTCATTCAGCTGACATCGTGGAACATGGAAGAAGAACTGCAGTGTTTTGCTGTTACGCCGGAAAATATTCCAGAAACGTTAGGTATGACATTACCTCATTTATCCCCTCCCCCCCAACACCACACACACACACACACACACACACACACACACACACACAACACACACCACACACACACACACACACACACACACACACACACACACACACACACACACACACACACACACACACACAACAAAATACCACAAACACAACACACACACACACCACACACACACACACACACACACACACACACACACACACACACACACACACACACACACACACACCACACACACACACACACACACACACACACACACACACACACACACACACACACACACACACACACACACACACACACACACACACACACACACACACACAACACACACACACACACACACACACACACACACACCACACACACAAACACACACACACACCACACACAACAACAACCACACA
>JABMCL010003397.1:167500-172500 GCA_018857735.1 Alviniconcha marisindica | reverse complement strand
CTGCATCGGTTCAGTCATATGAAATAGCTACATCGGTCCAGTCATATGAAATAACTACATCGGTTCATGCATATGTCATAGCTACATCGGTTCAGTCATATGACATAGCTACATCGGTTCAGTCATATGACATAGCTACATCGGTTCACCCGAACTCAGCCTGTGTATCAAATCAAGGCATGCCCCCAGTGTGGGTATCAAATCAGGGCATGCCCCCAGTGTGGGTATCAAATCAGGGCATGCTCCCAGTCTGTGTATCAAATCAGGGCATGCCCCTAGTGTGGGTATCAAATCAGGGCATGCCCCCAGTGTGGGTATCAAATCAGGGCATGCCCCCAGTGTGGGTATCAAATTCAAGGCATGCCCCCAGTGTGGGTATCAAATCAAGGCATGCCCCCAGTGTGGGTATCAAATCAAGGCATGCCCCCAGTGTGGGTATCAAATCAAGGCATGCCCCCAGTGTGGGTATCAAATTAAGGCATGCCCCCAGTGTGGGTATCAAATCAAGGCATGCCCCCAGTGTGGGTATCAATACGGGGCATGCCTCCCGGTCGGTGTATATCTACCTGTTTCCTTCTATGCAAGTGATTATGTTCCTGTCTTCAAGTACTTGTAATATGTCAATTTCTCAAGTCATTCGTTTGTGTGTGTGTGTGTGTGTGTGTGTGTGTGTGTGTGTGTGTGTGTGTGTGGGTGTGTGTGTGTGTGTGTGTGTGTGTGTGTGTGTGTGTGACTATAGGCCTGCCCTACGTCAACCTGTCCATCGGAGTAGGAAGCAGTCAGCTACCAGCGGTGGGAGTGGCCAGTGCTTGGTCAGACCTTCAGTGCCTCATCGGGGGGCGGGCCGAGGAGGTCAGCTATGACCTCGCCACTGGGGAGGTCATCTCTAACAACGGTAACCAGCTCTCTCTCGCACCATCCCACCCACCCACTCGCTCACCCACCCACCCACCCACTCGTACTCACGCTACCTAGGTCACTCAATCACCCACTTACTCACGCACCCACCCACTCGCTGACTCGCTCACTCATTTGCTCATTCTCTCACTCGTACACGCGTTATCTCGCTCACTCAATCACCCACTCACTCACCCACCCACTCGCTCACTCACTCACTCATGTGCTCACTCTATCACTCACTGGTACACACGCTATCTCGCTCACTCAATCACCCACTCACCCACCAACACGCTCACTCACTAACTCATTTGCTCACTCTCTCACTGGTACACACGCTATCTCGCTCACTCACCCATTGGCTCATCCACACTCACCCATGCACTCATTCTCTCTTCTTTCATCCTCTTTCATCCACTCACTCTCACTCACTTGCTCATCCACACTCACCCATGCACTCATTCTCTCATTCTTTCATCCACTCACTCTCACTCACTTGCTCATCCACACTCACCCATGCACTCATTCTCTCATTCTTTCACACACTCACTCTCACTCACTTGCTCATCCGCACTCACCCATGCACTCATTCTCTCATTCTTTCATCCACTCACTCTCACTCACTTGCTCAACCACACTCATCCATGCACTCATTCTCTCATTCTTTCACCCATTCACTCTCACTCACTTGCTCATTCACATTCACCTATGCACTCATTCTCTCATTCTTTCACCCACTCTCACTCATTTGCTCATTCACATTCACCCACCCATCCACTGTGGGGGCAAAGTCACTACTACCTGCCACGTCAATAACCTTACCTGTCACATCAATCACTCTACCTGTCACGTCAGCCACTCTACCTGTTAATCGACCCGCGTGTCATGTCAGTCACCCTACCTGTCACGTCACCCTACCTGTCACGTCAATAACCTTACCAGTAACGTCAATCTACCTGTCACGTCAGTCGCTCTACCTGTCACGTCAATTTACCTTGCACGTCAGTCACTCGACCTGTCATGTCAATCGCCCTACCTGTCACGTCAATAGCCTTACCTGTCACGTCCATCACCCTACCTTTCACGTCCATCACTGTACCTGTCACGTCAGTCATTCTACCTGTTAGGTCAGTCATCCTACCTTTCACGTCCATCACTGAACCTGTCATGTCAGTCACCCTACCTGTTACGTCCATCACTGTCCCGGTCATGTCAATCGCCCTACCTGTCACGTCAATAGCCTTACCTGTCACGTCCATCCTGTCACGTTCATCACTGTACCTGTCACGTCTGTCACTCTACCTGTTACGTCAGTCATCCTACCTTTCACGTCCATCACTGAACCTATCACGTCAGTCGCCCTACCTGTTACGTCAGTCACTGTACCTGTCACGTCAGATACCCTAGTTATCACGTCAGTCGCCCTACCTGTTACGTCAGTCACTGTACCTGTCACATCCGTCACTCAACCTTTTAGGTCAGTCATCCTAACTTTCACGTCCATCACTGAACCTATCACGTCAGTCGCCCTACCTGTTACGTCAGTCACTGTACCTGTCACGTCAGTCACCCTAGCTATCACGTCAGTCGCCCTAGCTGTTACATCAATCACCCCGCCCTGTGCCTGTCACGCCCTGACGTTGTCCCACAGAGATCGTGCATCACGTAGACCCGGCCCCTGTACCTGTCACACCCTGACGTTGTCCCACAGAGATCGTGCACCACGTAGACCCGGCCCCTGTACCTGTCACGCCCTGACGTTGTCCCACAGAGATCGTGCACCACGTAGACCCGGCCCCTGTACCTGTCACGCCCTGACGTTGTCCCACAGAGATCGTGCACCACGTAGACCCGGCCCCTGTACCTGTCACGCCCTGACGTTGTCCCACAGAGATCGTGCACCACGTAGACCCGGCCCCTGTACCTGTCACGCCCTGACGTTGTCCCACAGAGATCGTGCACCACGTAGACCCGGCCCCTGTACCTGTCACGCCCTGACGTTGTCCCACAGAGATCGTGCACCACGTAGACCCGGCCCCTGTACCTGTCACGCCCTGACGTTGTCCCACAGAGATCGTGCACCACGTAGACCAGGCCCCGGGCAGCACGGTGCGCAGTGTCGGCGTTGGGGTCATCTTCACCCAGCAGGACGTCAGGGCGCCGCAGAACGTCGTCGTCTACTTCACCATCAACAATCTGCCCTGGCACCAGCTCGTCTTGACCACCGCCTCCGGCGGCGTCTACCCCACCATCACCTTCCCTCCCACTGGTCAGTCAGTGTCCCAGGTGTGTGGTGTGGTGTGGTGGGTGTGGTGGTGGGGAGTATGTGTGCGTGACGGGGCTGCGTCGTAGCTGTGGTCACGTGTCGTGCTGTGTGTGTGTGTGTGGTGTGTGTGTGTTGTGTGTGTGTGTGTGTGTGTGTGCGTGTATGTGTGTGGTGGTGCTGTGCGTGTGCGTGCGTGCGTGCTGTCCTCTGTGTGTGTGTGTGTGCTGGTGTGTTGTGTGTGTGTGTGTGTGTGTGTGTGTGTGTGTGTGTGCGTGTGTGCTGTGTGGTGTGTGTGTGTGTGTGTGTGTGTGTGTGTGTGTGTGTGTGTGTGTGTGTGTGTGTGTGTGTGTGTGTGTGTGTGTGTGTATGTGTGTGTACAGTGTACTATGCGTTGTTTTCTGTTTGTACTTATGTGCATGCGTGCGCACGTGCGTGTAGTTTATATTGTGTGCGGATGGTGGCGATATATATACACACACGTACTTATGCATCTATATGAGTGTACGTGTGTGTGTGTGTGTATATATATATGTATGCACCCACGCGCGCGCGATTGTGTGAATGTGTGTTTGTAGCATGTATGGTGTGTGGGTGCTTATGTGTCCGTGGTGTGGTGTGGTGTGGTGTGGTGTGGTGTGGTGTGTGTGTGTGTGTGAGTGTGTGTGTGTGTGTGTGTGTGTGTGTGTGTGTGTGTGTGTGTGTGTGTGTGTGTGTGTGTGTGTGTGTGTGTGTGTGTGTGTGTGTGTGTTAGTGTTGCTAGCTGTCTGAGAAACATTTAGACACCCTGTCAGACACACACACACACCACCCACCCACACACCACACACCCACACACACACACACAACACACACACACACCATACACACACACACACAAAAAAACCACACACACACACACACACACACACACACACACACACACACACACCACACCACACACACACACACCACCTACACACACACACACACACACACACACACACACACACACACACACACACACACACACACATACACACACCACACACAACACACACACACACACACACACACACACACACACACAACACACACACACGCACGCACGCACGCACGCACGCACACACGCCGCACACACACACACACCAGTTAAAATAGTAAATTCGATTAACATTAAAATTGAGACATTCCACAACTTTCTCAACGGAATCACTGGTCAGTCCACCTTGTCATCAACAGAATCACTAGTCAGTCCACACTATCCTCAACAGAATCACTAGTCAGTCCACCCTACCCTTAACAGAATCACTAGTCAGTGCACCCTACCCTTAACAGAATCACTAGTCAGTCCACCCTACCCGTAACAGAACACTAGTCAGTCCACCCTACCCTCAACAGAATCACTAGTCAGTCTACCCTACCCTTAACAGAATCACTAGTCAGTCCACCCTACCCTTAACAGAATCACTAGTCAGTGCACCCTAACCTTAACAGAATCACTAGTCAGTCCACCCTACCCTCAACCGAATCACTAGACAGTCCACCCTACCCTCAACAGAATCACTAGACAGTCCACCCTACCCTCAACGAAACGCTAGTCAGTCCACCCTACCCTCAACAGAACACTAGTCAGTCCACCCTACCCTCAACAGAATCACTAATCGGTCCTCCCTACCCTCAACGGAACACTAGTCAGTCCACCCTACCCTCAACAAAATGCTGATCAGTCCACCCTACCCTCAATGGAATCACTAGTCAGTCCACCCTACCCTCAACAAAATCACCAGTCAGTCCACCTTACCAGTAACAGAATCACTAGTCAGTCCACCCTACTCTCAACAAAATCACCAGTCAGTCC
>JABMCL010003397.1:152500-162500 GCA_018857735.1 Alviniconcha marisindica | reverse complement strand
CTGCAAGGATGGAATTGCAGTAGTCAAGCCGGGATGTTATGGCAGATGAAACGAGTTGGGCAGTTGCACTCTTAGTAAAGTATGGTCATGTAGTCGCGGACTTCCTTTATTGTGAGTATCCATTGTTATTTCTGTCCTACTCCGAGCCATGTTTTTATCAAACTCTTTTTTTCCTCTTCGCAGACACACATCAACAGCCTGAGTATAAGCGACGCGAAGCAAGTCCTTGAAGCCATCAACAAGGACCACCCGGAGATGTTGTCGACCTATCTCAGTACAGCTCTGCGGCATCCAGCGGTGAGCAGGTCTTTTCATGCACACTTGCTGAGTGCTTAGAACCATGGCTGAGATTAGTCTGTGGCAGAGCAGGTCTTTTCATGCACACTTGCTGAGTGCTTAGAGCCATGGCTGAGATTAGTCTGTGGCAGAGCAGGTCTTTTCATGCACACTTGCTGAGTGCTTAGAACCATGGCTGAGATTAGTCTGTGGCAGAGCAGGTCTTTTCATGCACACTTGCTGAGTGCTTAGAACCATGGCTGAGATTAGTCTGTGGCAGAGCAGGTCTCTTCGTGCACACTTGTTGAAATGATTCCTTATCCTTATCAATAGTCTACAGTAGGCTTCCACATCAGTCTTGAGGAGATTCTCACATCGAGTACACACACACACACACACACACACACACACACACACACACACACACACACACACACACACACACACACACACACACACACACACACACACACACACACACACACACTCACACACACACACACACACACACACACACACACACACACACACACACACACACACGCACACGCACACGCCCACATACGCACACGCACACTCGCACGCACTCACGCAGGCACACATAAACACACACAAGCACGCAAGCACATAATTGTAGTTAATGTTTCAACAAAATCTGGAAACAAAAGCAGGCATTTTAAATTTAAATTTAAATGATTGAACGAATAGTAACCGAAAAACAAACCAAACAAACAAAAAACAAAACAAAACAAAACATACTAGATTTTCGATCGTTAGCTTTCTTTTCCTGTTTACTTATTTTATTATCCTGATCAGTAGTTATTCCAGGGACTATTCCCAATGGAAATTAATGAGGTGAAGTCACTGAGGTCTCAGAAATCGAAAGCAAGGCTTAGGAGTGCAGCCTATGGTGCAAGCAACAAAATCTCTTCACGCTCTCGCCTTTGTGCACACCCCAGCCTCGCTTTCGGTCTCCTGACCTGCCGTGACCTGTCTCATTAAGGATGATCCACTCGTGACCTGCCGTGACCTGTCTCATTAAGGATGATCCACTCGTGACCTGCCGTGACCTGTCTCATTAAGGATGACCCACTCGTGACCTGCCGTGACCTGTCTCATTAAGGACGGTCCAATCGTGACATTCGTGTCGCCATTATCTACAGTGCATCTCACTGTTAGTTGTCTCTGTGTGGCCACTGTCTACACTGCATCTCACTTTTAGTTGTCTCTGTGTGGCCACTGTCTACAGTGCATCTCACTGTTAGTTGTCTCTGTGTGGCCACTGTCTACAGTGCATCTCACTGTTAGTTGTCTCTGTGTGGCCACTGTCTACACTGCATCTCACTGTTAGTTGTCTCTGTGTGGCCACTGTCTACAGTGCATCTCACTGTTAGTTGTCTCTGTGTGGCCACTGTCTACAGTGCATCTCACTTTAGTTGTCTCTGTGTGGCCACTGTCTACAGTGCATCTCACTGTTAGTTGTCTCTGTGTGGCCACTGTCTACAGTGCATCTCACTGTTAGTTGTCTCTGTGTGGCCACTGTCTACAGTGCATCTCACTTTAGTTGTCTCTGTGTGGCCACTGTCTACAGTGCATCTCACTGTTAGTTGTCTCTGTGTGGCCACTGTCTACAGTGCATCTCTGTTTTAGTTGTCTCTGTGTGGCCACTGTCTACAGTGCATCTCACTGTTAGTTGTCTCTGTGTGGCCACTGTCTACAGTGCATCTCACTGTTAGTTGTCTCTGTGTGGCCACTGTCTACAGTGCATCTCACTGTTAGTTGTCTCTGTGTCACCACTGTCTACACTGCATCTCAGTTTTAGTTGTCTCTGTGTGGCCACTGTCTACAGTGCATCTCACTGTTAGTTGTCTCTGTGTGGCCACTGTCTACAGTGCATCTCAGTTTTAGTTGTCTCTGTGTGGCCACTGTCTACAGTGCATCTCAGTTTTAGTTGTCTCTGTGTCACCACTGTCTACACTGCATCTCACTGTTAGTTGTCTCTGTGTGGCCACTGTCTACACTGCATCTCAGTTTTAGTTGTCTCTGTGTGGCCACTGTCTACACTGCATCTCACTGTTAGTTGTCTCTGTGTGGCCATGTCTACACTGCATCTCAGTGTTAGTTGTCTCTGTTCACCACTGTCTACACTGCATCTCAGTTTTAGTTGTCTCTGTGTCACCACTGTCTACACTGCATCTCAGTTTTAGTCGTCTCTGTGTGGCCATTGTCTACTCTGCATCTCAGTTTTAGTTGTCTCTGTGTGGCCACTGTCTACATTGCATCTCAGTTTTAGTTGTCTCTCTCTGATGGTAACGATTCCCTTGGGTATTTCTTCCATTGTTTGTATGCCGCTTCGGTCGTCTTCCTGCTACTGAAATTCTGTCTCTTTTGCTTGCCTCAGTTCTCTCTTATTCCCTTTGTGTACACCGCATTTGTATATCCACATTCACTATAACATCCCGTAGTTTTTATCGGCTCAATCATCGCTTATTCCTTTTATGAACACCGCATATCCACATTCACTATATCATCCCGTTGTTTTTATCGGCTGAATTCTCGCTTATGTACTCATCATTTCTATATCCACATTCACTTTATTCTCCCGTCGTTTGTATCGCCTGAAGTCTCGCTTATGCACTCATCATTTCTATATCCACATTCACTTTATCGTCCCGTCGTTTTTATCGCCTCAATTATCGCTTATTCCCGTTATGTACACCCCATTTCTGTATCCACATTCACTTTATCGTCCCGTCGTCTTTATCGCCTCAATTATCGCTTATTCCCTTTATGTACACCCCATTTCTATATCCACATTCACTATCGTCCCCTCGTCTTTATGGCCGCAGGGAGCCAGCAGGACGAGAGGCGGCGGCCGACCCTCGTCCCAACCCTCGCTGCAACGACAACCGACGTCAAGCAAGGCTTGTGTACTGAGCTAAGGTTTTGCATGCAGAGCGATGCTGATGACGGTTTGGTGTTGCTTTACGTCCACAGTTTCGTAGGCTTATTAGGGACGGGAGCCCAGGACGTCCACAGATCCGTAGGCTTATTAGGGACGGGAGCCCAGGACGACCACTCGACTTTCACACAGTTCTTGAGCTCTGGAAAGCGATGATGAAGTGATGCTTTATGTCCTCAGACGTCAGTTGACATATTAGGGACAAGTTGTGACCAATGCCGAAGCACGGTGCAATAAATCTTTACGTCCACGGAAACCAGAAGGCTCGTTAGGACGGACAGCCCAGGACGTCCACCTCGACTCTCACACAGCTCCTGAACTATGGAAGGAAAGCGATGTGATGTAAAAGGGTATTTATATAACGCTTACAGCTAACGTGAGCCCCCGAGAGTCGGTTTGGCCCAGCGGTAAGGCGTTAGGCTGGTAAGCGGAAGGACCTCGGTTCGATACCGCTTCGGCTCTCCTTTCTCTTCAAAAGTTGTGGTTTGTGAACACGGTCTTGTGACTTTGTCCCTCACAATTAATGAAACATTAAAATGGCTCTCATCGCTGCCCATCTTAATGCAGGTCGTTCTGGTGGTGACAGTGTAGCGATAGGTATATAATCTCCCTCTTCCCCCACCTCCATACCCCTTCCCCCTTCTCCCCGTCCCTAATAAGCCTTATGGTTTCTGTGGACGTTAAGCACCATGTTTACTTACTTGCTTAACGTGAGCCCGAATCGCACAATACGAAAACACTAGGGAGGACGAAAATATGCACAACCAGGAACACAGTGAAATCGTACTCATTTATTACTTTTTTATAGTGACACAGCGGCCATAATTTGCACCATTCCTGGTTCGACGATATCCAAATTCAGAAAAACGACAAACAGAAACCTCGCGCCTTTTCTGTAATAGTCCCTTCTACCTGAACACGCTGCTTCATTGTCTAGTTGAAACACTCTTTCGACTCAAACACGGAAACCCATCTGTTTTTCACAAATGTGAGTGTGTGTGTGTGTGTGTGTGGGGGGGGGGGGGGGGGTGGTGTGCGTGGTGCGTGAGTGTTTGTGTGTTGTGTGTGTGTGTGTGTGTGTGTGTGTGTGTGTGTGTCCTGTTGTTGTTATTCCAATATAGCTGACAATCTCTATAGCTCTACGTGTGATACTTATGCGTGTCAGAATGAATAAGCCAACACCAAGAGATGTGTGTGTGTGTGTGTGTGTGTGTGTGTGTGTGTGTGTGTGTGTGTGTGTGTTGTGTGTGTGTGTGTGTGTGTGTGTTTCTGTGTGTGTCCTTTTGTTGTTATTCTAATATCGCTGACACATGTTAGAATGAATAAGCCAACACCAAGAGATATTCCGAATTTGTTACTCGGTGAGAATAAAGCTGTTATGTCTTACAACATAATATTATGTGTGAGCGTGCGTGGATGTGTCTTGTTTTGCTGTTAACCAATATCGCACAGATACCTCAAAATGAGACATACGATTTATTTTTATTGTACCAGGTGACACTATATTATAATGAATCACGTGAAGAAAGAGTAACTTTTATATATTTTTTAGAAGATTTCGGTATAGACTGAAATCTATAATTTTTTCTCGTTTTTCACATGTTTTATTATACTATAGTGTCACCTGGTAACACGAGTTTTATTATAATATAGTAACTCCTAGTAACACGTGTTTAATTATAATTTACCTTCTCCCTTTCGTTTCTGTGTGTGGAGCAAGTGCAAATCCTGCGAGCATCTGTGGTCGAAGAGAACGACTTCTCTGCTTAATAAGGAAAGACACAAGCGATTTTTTAAATCACACACACACACACACACACACACACACACACACACACACACACACACACACACACACACACACTCACAACACACACACACACGCACACACGCACGCACGCACGCACACACACACACATACATATACACGCTTGCGCGCACGCACATAGACTCTCTCTCTCTCTCTCTCTCTCTCTCTCTCTCTCTCTCTCTCTCTCTCTCTCTCTCTCTCTCTCTCTCTCACACACACACACACACACACACATATACCCCCCCCACACACACACACACACACATGAAAAGTAATTGAACTTGCATTCAGTCGCGGAGAACATGAAAATAATGAGGCTTGCACTATGAGCTGCTGTCTGCTTGTTTTAGACAAGCAAGCATTTAGCATTTAGCATCGTCAGTTGAGTGGTAGACTCCAGTGTTTTAGACAAGCAAGCATTTAGCATTTAACATCGTCAGTTGAGTGGTAGACTCCAGTGTTTTAGACAAGCAAGCATTTAGCATTTAGCATCGTCAGTTGAGTGGTAGACTCCAGTGTTTTAGACAAGCAAGCATTTAGCATTTAGCATCGTCAGTTGAGTGGTAGACTCCAGTGTTTTAGACAAGCAAGCATTTAGCATTTAGCATCGTCAGTTGAGTGGTAGACTCCAGTGTTTTAGACAAGCAAGCATTTAGCATTTAGCATCGTCAGTTGAGTGGTAGACTCCAGTGTTTCAGACAAGCAAGCATTTAGCATTTAGCATCGTCAGTTGAGTGGTAGACTCCAGTGTTTTAGACAAGCAAGCATTTAGCATTTAGCATCGTCAGTTGAGTGGTAGACTCCAGTGTTTTAGACAAGCACTGGAGTCTACCACTCAACTGACGATGCTAAATGTTGATGTATTCTAGCAAAGTCTACCACTCAACTGACGATGCTAAATGTTGATGTATTCTAGCAAAGTCTACCACTCAACTGACGATGCTAAATGTTGATGTATTCTAGCAAAGTCTACCACTCAACTGACGATGCTAAATGTTGATGTATTCTAGCAAAGTCTACCACTCAACTGACGATGCTAAATGTTGATGTATTCTAGCAAAGTCTACCACTCACCTGACGATGCTAAAATAATGTTGATGTATTCTAGCAAAGTCTACCACTCACCTGACGATGCTAAAATAATGTTGATGTATTATAGCAAAGTCCGATTGAACGTTATCCCTTACTACAACTTTAGAGGCCCTAGTACAACTTTAAATGGCCCTAATACCTCTTTTGTAGGCCCTAGATCTGGTGCAAATAGACATAATTTTTTTCTCTCACGTTTTGTACGTGTTTAAGCCAGCGATTCAGTTTCCCTTTAAAATATATACCTTTAAAATGAGGGATTCTTTCTTGATCGTTAACAGCTAAACGTGTGTCTGTGCGCACGCCTCGCGTAGGCATGTTTGCGCGTGAGCATGTGTATGTGTGTGTGTGTGTGTGTGTGTGTGTGTGTGTGTGTGTGTGTGTGTGTGTGTGTGTGTGTGTGTGCGTTTTCTTTTCTTTGTCTTCTTTTTTCTTTTCTTTTTTCATTTTTCTCTCAACACATTGCACAAAATTAATTTCTCCAACAACACTACTGGGAAAACAATCTGAAACGAGAATGACTGCTAGCGTTCTAAAGCACGATCGAAACACATAAAAGGTTAAAAAGAACGCTATCTATTAGCACCAACACAGCTGGGGGGAAGGGTGGGGGTCAGAGTGGCAGAGTTTTCACTGCCTTTTTACACTTGCAATAATTGTGTTTTATTGTATTTTTCCTTTTCGTGTGTGGCCTCATCATGAATAATGTCCCCACAATATATATCCCTGGACTAATTACAATAAAACAAGCAATTACGGTTGACAAAGACGTCTTCGGTGGTTAAAAATAAAAAGATGCAATCGATTTGATTGTTGATGACATTAATAGCTCCTCCTGTGCACCGCTCAGAACACTGATAAATACACTCCCTCGCGGGGAGAAACGCTACATCATGCCGGGAAGCTTTGCTGGAACGTGGGGCAATATCCTTATTCAATACGCCCCAAGGAAGCAAACTAGCAAGCAATTACGATCTCAGTAGTGAAGCAGGCCAAGAGACAGGAAAAGACTGACAAAAAAGAGGCAGTCTCTCTGTGAAGCTTTTCTCAAAGACCGGTCTTACTTTAATGTACGACTGGCCACCAAGATTAAACCCGAGACGTCAGACATGATTAAACCCGAGACGTCAGACATGACACTCACTCATTTTCCGGAAAACACCAGCGAGGACTTCATGGTGACATCTTTGATTAACGCTGAGGAGGACTTAGGTCTGGTCCTTCTGTTTTCACATCCCTTGTTCCGAACGGCGGCGTGGGTTTACAAAATCACTGTCGTCGTCATCCTCGTCCTCGGTGTCTTCGGGAACACGATGACCCTCATCCTTCAGCGACGCGTCGGCAGGGGCAGCGACTCGGGGATGTCTGTGTTCATCTCGTCTTTGGCCGTGTCAGACTTAGCCATGCTGTGTTACTTGGGAGTTTCCCTGTATCTCTACTCCTACGAGATTGACCTCACGAGCATTCACGAAGTGTTTTGCAGAACAATCTACTGGTTAATGTATGTCATAGCTCAGACGTCGTCGTGGATCCTGGTGGCTATGACGTTGCAGCGAGCAGCCTCCATTCTTTGGCCTCACAGAGTCAACAGTGACTGGACCGCCAGGAAAGCCAAAATCACGGTGCTGGTCATTGTCGTAGCGTCAGTGATCCTCAACTTTCACATCATGTACGGCCACAGCCTGCAGTCTGTTCCAGGAGGTCAGCGCATCTGCCTGGTCATCTCGAAAGATTACGGCGAATTCTTCGACCGTGTCTGGCCCTCGGTGGCGATTGTCCTAAGTTCCCTTGCCCCATTTGTCCTGCTGATCAGCGCCAACTTTGTCCTGGTGAAGAGAGTGAGACGGGCGATGAAGGAAGCGAGGCAGACTCTGGCAGCAGGAAGCACGGACCAGTTCAAAGTTCGTCAACAGAAAACCTTCAGCATGACCTTGACCCTCGTCTGCGTGTCCGTAGCCTTCCTGGTGCTGACGTCACCGCTGTGTCTGTTCTCTGTCGTGAGGCTCACGGGAGTGCACGCCGTTAGCAACAACACTGACGTCAACCAAGCGGCGGGCGACTACCTGGCTGAAGCCATCGGCAACGTTCTGGCACTGGCCAACAACGCCATCAACTTCTACATCTACATCTTGACCGGGAGCCGTTACCGGGCAGCTTTAGCTGACCTTTGCGGATGTCGCCACGCACACAAGGAGAGGACCATGAGCATGACGATGTCAACAGCCGTGACTCGAACATCAGACGTTTCCACCACTCACCCGTGAAATAAAGGTGACCAGTAGAAAACATTGTTTGTTTCTTCTAGCTTTGCCAGCACACGACTACACTTGATTTCCCCTCTTTGTACTAACTTGTACTAACTTGCTTCAGCCAACTAATCAAACACCGATGCATGGCCAACAATGTTTCTTGCAATTCTATTAGAACTGAGGGCTCCAACCCGCGTCAGTATTGCACCTGGCTTTTCAGCTAAACGCTCTACTGACTGGGGATGGCTCAGTGGTTTTCAGTTAAACGCTCTACTGACTGGGGGTGGCTCAGTGGTTTTCAGTTAAACGCTCTACTGACTGGGGGTGGCTCAGTGGTACATTGGCGGGCTCCTAGTCATTGGGTCTCGGGTTCGAGCCCCGTCAGGAGCGGCGGGAGAATTGTCCGCTCCAAGGTCAACTTTCTGTGCTTACTCTTATTTCGGTCTCTGTTTCATCCCCATGTTACTGCAGGAGCACGTGAAAGAGCCGAGTCATTCTGCCAAAAATGCAGGTGACAGGCTACAGCTAAACACACATGCATCCTATGCATGTGACTTTGAAGAAAGCGACACTGTAAAATGGTGCATGGCTGTATGGCGTACATAGAACTTGCGCTGAGACGGCAGCAGCTTCACGTGGCGCCAGCCGTGTAACAACTAAACAGCGCTGTAACCACTTCGGTGGATATTCAAAACGCGCTGTGTGAAGCTACAGTCACTCGTTCAGAGTTATATACGACTTGAGTGCAGACTCGGAGACGATGGCGCTATAGTTGCCATTGTGAAGCGCATAGGACTCATCTCGAGATGAGGTGCTCAATAAGTATTAATATAAATAAATAAATAGAACTGGCTACAATTTGCTACTGTTATGCATTGTATTTGAGTACTTCATTGTCCCTCGTGGTAAATTCGGGTGGCCTTGCCTGGGTAAGGCACAGCAGCCGCAAGGGCAGCGCTACCCATTGCTGTCAGTGTGTGCAGTGTTTCTGTGTATCCAGACAGTGACATGGCTGTCAGTGTGTGCAGTGTTTCTGTGTATCCAGACAGTGACATGGCTGTCAGTGTGTGCAGTGTTTCTGTGTATCCAGACAGTGACATGGCTGTCAGTGTGTGCAGTGTTTCTGTGTATCCAGACAGTGATATGGCTATCAGTGTGTGCAGTGTTTCTGTGTATCCAGACAGTGATATTGCTGTCAGTGTCTGCAGTGTTTCTGTGTATCCAGACAGTGATATTGCTGTCAGTGTCTGCAGTGTTTCTGTGTATCCAGACAGTGATATTGCTGTCAGTGTCTGCAGTGTTTCTGTGTATCCAGACAGTGATATGGCTGTCAGTGTCTGCAGTGTTTCTGTGTATCCAGACAGTGATATGGCTGTCAGTGTCTGCAGTGTTTCTGTGTATCCAGACAGTGATATGGCTATCAGTGTGTGCAGTGTTTCTGTGTATCCAGACAGTGATATGGCTATCAGTGTGTGCAGTGTTTCTGTGTATCCAGACAGTGATATGGCTATCAGTGTGTGCAGTGTTTTGTGTATCCAGACAGTGATATGGCTATCAGTGTGTGCAGTGTTTCTGTGTATCCAGACAGTGATATGGCTATCAGTGTGTGCAGTG
>JABMCL010003397.1:137500-145000 GCA_018857735.1 Alviniconcha marisindica | reverse complement strand
GAAACGAGGTCCTTCCGCTTACCAGCCTACTGCCTTACCGCTAGGCCAAAACCGGCTCTCGATTCGTGTCCAGAGCTTGTTTATATCCTTGAGAAGGATTGGTTGTGGTACAACAAGGAACACTGAGTGGGTCGGAATGGGATTAAACGTGATCCTGTAAGGATGCGGTGAGGATAAGACTGATCGTGATACACATCAAGGTTCCTGTCAGACTACATCAAGGTTCCTGTCAGACACTACATCAAGCTTCCTGTCAGACACTACATCAGGGTTCCTGTCAGACTCTACATCAAGTTTCCCCTGTCAGACACTACATCAAGGTTCCTGTGACACTACAAGGGTTCCTGTCGCAAAGTTTGGGCACTACATCAGTTCCTGTCAGATCAGACATCAAGTTCCGTCATTTTAATGTATGTAGACTTGTGTGTGTGTGTGTGTGTGTGTGTGTGTGTGGTGTGTGTGTGTGTGTGTGTGTGTGTGTGTGTGTGTGTGTGTGTGTGTGTGTGTGTGTTCATAACTTTCAATTATTCAGATACTGTGTATGATGAAATTATGTGCTGAATAAAAAGTTACTGTTACTGTTGTTGTTACTGTTACTGAGTAGGTTTTATCGTGATACAGCAAGGCTGAGGTCAGAGTAGGTTTAATCGTGATACAGCAAGGCTGAGGTCACAACAGTTTTAATCGCGATACAAGGAGGAGGTCAGAAGAGGTTTAATGGTGATACAGCAAGGCTGAGGTCAGAGTAGGTTTAATGGTGATACAGCAAGGCTGAGGTCAGAGTAGGTTTAATGGTGATACAGCAAGGCTGAGGTCAGACTAGGTTTAATCGTGATACAGCAAGGCTGAGGTCAGAGTAGGTTTAATCGTGATACAGCAAGGCTGAGGTCAGAGTAGGTTTAATCGTGATACAAGGCTGAGGTCAGAGTAGGTTTAATCGTGATACAGCAAAGCTGAAGTCAGAGTAGGTTTAATGGTGATACAAGAAAGCTGGGGTCACAGCAGGTTTAATGGTGATACGGCAAAGATGAGGTCACAGCAGGTTTAATCGTGATACAGCAAGGCTGAGGTCACAGCAGTTTTAATCGTGATACAGCAAGGCTGAGGTCACGGCAGGTTTAATCGTGATACAGCAAGGCTGAGGTCACGGCAGGTTTAATCGTGATACAGCAAGGCTGAGGTCACGGCAGGTTTAATCGTGATACAGCAAGGCGGAGGTCACAGCAGTTTTAATCGTGGTACTGCTTTAAGGCTGGGATCAGAGAAGTTCTAATCGCGATACAGCCAGAAGTGAGAGTGGCAAAAATGGCGACAGCAGTTACAAGACGGTATGAATATCAGTAACTACTCAAGTAGAAAAATGCTTACCCACCAACAGTCTGCTTAATTTATTAAACGAATAACGACAAGACACTGTTTAATAAAGCAAAGTTACCGTGACAAGCAATAGATGGTTACGACAACTCAGCGATTCAAGTCAAATGGAAACAAAATGGAGCTGAACTGAAGCATTGGACCACATGCGGCATCACAGACCCAAGAGTACAGTGGACTTGTTGATGGGTAATAATAATAATAGTAGTAATAGTAATAATAGTAGTACATAGCACTTTCATGGCGCGATGTCCAGAGCATGACTAGGGTAAGGCAGAGAACCCACACCAAGGCCCATGCTGCAGTCCCAATTAGTGGAGAAAAAACACCCCGACTACAATAGAAATCCAGCACTTGGTAGTGGTGCACCAGATTTTTATGTATTCTCTGTTTGTTACAAGAGTTGTGGGTTTCAGTAAAAGAGGCTATAGTTATGACAAGAGTTTTACATATTCTCAGGCTTTCAATAACAAGAGGTTATAGGTATGCTATAATTGGTAGAAAAGAAACAAAGCAAAACAAAACAAGCAAACAAACAAACAAATAAAAAACCGAAGAAAGCAACAACAACAAAACAAAACAAACAAAAAATACAATAAATAAATTAAGAAGTAGTACAGATGCAAATCCAAGGAGTCATAATTTGTATAGAATTGTCATTACTGTGTAAACTCGAAGACGTTTTCGAAAGAAATCGTTAACTTGATTTTTTTTTATCGTGTACCGCCAATAGATTCAAAGTAATTTTCATCACATATTATTAACAAACACAAGAAGAAAAAGGTCTTATGAAGGAAGAGATATTCGTAAATGTACCAGATTTTCGTACAGTGTATTGTGGCATTATGGAAAACCAGTAAAAAGCAAAAGTGCCAAGAAACCTGATTGTTTCCTGTCACCGATTTCCTTTACCAACCCTAATGAAGACCAGTGACTGTTTCTATACCCTTTTCTTTGCCATTGCTCGCCTCTGGTTCTGAGCAAAAGCGAAGGATAATGATCGTAGTCAACGAAAGAATGTTTAAAGATGCCCACGAGAGCGGCTGACAGACGTTTGGCGTAAAATTATCGCGGATATTTGTTTCTCTGAAATGACTAGACTGTTGTCCAGAAGCAGCCGAGGACCATCTTGCATTAAAGGACGACCTTCCTTCTCTTGAGTTTGCTCGTTGTCTTATCACTACGCTGAAACGACCCGTGTCTGCATTGTCAACGATCTCAGCCATACTTCGACGCGGACTCTGCCAAAATCTGGAAAACACATTTGGACTTTCCTCTTTTCAGATCTCATCAGCATCGTTTTCCGCAAGTGATGATAGTCAGCATTTTACTGGGGCTCTAGAGGAGACTGTACGCCTTTCCTTTGATCTCTGTCTGTCTGTCTGTCTGCCTGTCTTTCTGACTGACCGTCTGTCTGACTGACTGACTGTCTGTCTGTCTGTCTGTCTGTCTCTCTTTCAGTCTGTCTGTCTCACTGTGTGTCTGTCGGTCTCTCTCTGTCTCTGTCCGTCTGTGTCTGTCTGTCTCTCTCTGTCTCTGCCTGTTTGTCTGTCTGTCTGTCTCTGTCTGTCTGTCTGTCTGTCTGTCTCTCTAATTATCTTATTCATCAGTAGCTTAGCTTAGCTTAGTTGGGCAGGTTTTGACTCAGCCAAAACTAAAAGATTCAAACATGCAAAATGTTAAAAGGAACGCTAATTTAATGTGACAATTTAAAACGTGAATTTTCGGGGTAAGCCCCTTTTTCAAACGACGAAACAGTCAAACGGAGAAAAATGAAAATGTAATTTACCGCCTTGAGTTGTGGTGTTTTCAATGCCACAACACACTATTGAACCAGATTTAGATTTCTAGAAAAATAACATCAAAACACATAAAAGGACAAAACAAATATTAGAAATATTAGGACAAAACACAACATGCAAATTTTCGGGGTAATTCCCTTTATCAAGCTACAAAGCTACACTTAAACAACAGTTACACGGTGAAAAACGATGAAAAATGAGATGTCGAGCTAAGCCACTTATCTGTTTTTGGTTGAGCTATGTTGTTTTCCTGTCCAGTGCTTGGAAGAAAATACAAAAATATTCTAGTAAAATAACGTTTTCGAGTTCGACCTCTCTCTCTCTCTCTCTCTCTCTCTCTCTCTCTCTCTCTCTCTCTCTCTCTCTCTCTCTCTCTCTCTCTCTCTCTCCAATTGTATTGAACTCTGCTCACCGACATGTGTCCCTAGTGTTCCATCGCTGTTGGGCTGACACTGGCACTGGGACCACAGGCCTTGTTGGCATCTTTAGCTTTGGATTGCTCTGCTGGGTGAACATACGGCTCTTCTACCAGCCCATTATATCTTATATTGAACTCTCTCTCTCTCTCTCTCTCTCTCTCTCTCTCTCTCTCTCTCTCTCTCTCTCTCTCTCTCTCTCTCTCTCTCTCTCTCCACACATCACACACCACACCCACACACACAACACCACCCACACACACACACACACACACACACACACACACTCACCACTCACCACTCACTCACTCACACACACACACAACACACACAAAACACACACACAACACACACACACACACACACACACACACACACACACACACCACACACACACACACAACCACTCACTCACACACACACACACACACACACTCACCACACACACACACACACACACACACACACACACACACACACACACACACACACACAAAACACACACACACAACACACACACACACAACACACACACACACACACACACACACACACACACACACACACACACACACACACACACACACACACACACACACACACAAAACACACACACACACACACACACACACACACACCACACACACACACACACCACCACACACACACACACACACACACACACTCACACTCACACCCACTACACACACACAAACACACACACCACACACACACAACACACACACACACACACACGTTCGCTCGGCGCGCGCGCGTTAATAAATATCACATGAAAAAAGTAGTATTGGGATTGATGCAGGCGACTTCAGTGCTCAATAAAGAGAGACATTATGGATTCCTCCATCGGTGGCCCGGTGATCTATGGCTTGTCTAGGAACACTGCTGGTATAATACACTCACAACAAGCCATCAGCCAGTGGCATACGGGCAGGATTACTGGACGTGTGCTAACTGCATAGCTACTTATTGAAACGCCGAAACAAGCACGCAAACTATCGGATAGCTAAGGATCACTCGATTGAAGAATCAGGAATTGTCTAGGAACCCTGAAGCAAATTCATTGCAACATTATCGATCACAATCCACCGACGATCATGCACACATCTGAGACGTCGACCGCAACACTCAGTCCTTTTGCAGAAGATACCAACGAGGGCTTCACGGTGCCTTCCGTCACGGTGACATCTCCCACAGACACAGCGACTCTCCTCTCGTCCCACCCCCTCTTCACAGCTGCTGTGTGGATCAACAAGGTCGTCCTCGTCGTCATCCTCGTCCTCGGTTTCTTCGGGAACGCGATGACCCTCGTCCTTCAGCGACGCATGGGCCGTGGCAGCGGCTCGGGGATGTCTGTGTTCATCTCGTCTTTGGCCGTGTCAGACTCCGCCATGCTGCTTGTTCTTGGCATGTCCATGTATTTCTATACCTTTGAGATTTTCGTCATGGACTATCACGACGTGCTCTGCAAAGTAATTTACTGGTTAATGTACGTCATCGCCTCGACGTCGTCGTGGATCCTGGTGGCTATGACGTTGCAGCGAGCAGCCTCCATTCTCTGGCCTCACAGAGTCAACGGTGAGTGGAGCGCCAGGAAAGCCAAAATGGCGGTGCTGGTCATTGTCATGATGTTCATGATTGTCAACTCTCACATTCTGTACGACCGCAGACTGCAGTCTCTTTCCAGCGGCCAGACCGTCTGTCTCTTTGTCTCTGAAGATTACGAACACTTCTTCGACCGTGTCTGGCCTGTGGTGGACATTGTCCTAAGTTCCCTCGTCCCATTTGTCCTGCTGATCAGCGCCAACGTTGTCCTGGTGAAGAGAGTGAGACGGGCGATGAAGGAAGCGAGGCAGACTCTGGCAGCAGGAAGCACGAACCAGCTCAAAGTTCGTCAACAGAAAACGTCGCGCATGACCTTGACCCTCGTCTGCGTGTCCGTGGCCTTCCTGGTGCTGACGTCACCTGTTTGTGTGTTGTACCTTGTGCGACGCGCGTTCAACCCTGCCATTTCCATGGACATCAACGAAACTGCCAAATCCTACCTCTCTGAATATATTGGGAACACTTTATGGCTGGCCAATAATGCCATCAACTTCTACATCTACGTCATGACCGGAAGCCGTTACCGAGCAGCGATGGCCAGTGTGTGCGGGTGTGACGTGGCAAACCGTCAGGTGACAAGCGTGGCGAAGTCAACAGTCGTGACGCGACCATCAGACCTTTCTACCACCCATCCGCCAAAGGAAAGTGGTCAGTAGAAAACATCAGTAGTCCTATTTTCCCTCACCCGGGCAGTACATAACTCAGTAACTAACCTGCTAGCCAGTTAGCTGACTAGCATACGAGCGAGCATATGAACGAACTAGATGCATGAGTGATGGCTGCATAATAAAGAGACCAGGCGAGAAATCCTGTCGGTCGTATCCTGTAATAGTGTCTAGACCGTGGCAGCGGTTGCTGTTATCTGTCTTATTCTACAAGACAGATGTAAGACGTTCCGTCGTTGTTGTTGTCAGTCCTGCCATACAAGACAGATGCAATCCGTTCCGTCGTTGTTGTCATTACAAGTCCTATTCTACAAGACAGATGCAATCCGTTCCGTCGTTGTTGTCATTACAAGTCCTATTCTACAAGACAAATGTAATCCGTTCCGTCGTTGATGTTGTCGTAAATCCTGCTCTACAAGACAGATGTATGACGTTCCGTCGTTGTTGTTGTCAGTCCTGCCCTACAAGACAGATGTACGACGTTCCGTCGTTGTTGTTGTCAGTCCTGCCCTACAAGACAGATGTACCAAGTCTTCCTCTTCTTGTTGTCGGTCCTATCCTATAGGACAGCTGTAAGACATATGTAAAGCCATCAACAAGAACGACCGAGAGCTGATGTCGACCTATGAACAAGAACTACCGGGAGCTGATGTCGACCTATGAACAAGAACTACCGGAAGCTGATGTCGACCTATGAACAAGAACTACCAGGAGCTGATGTCGACCTATGAACAAGAACTACCAGGAGCTGATGTCGACCTATGAACAAGAACTACCGGGAGCTGATGTCGTCGACACCTATCGCAGCACAGCTCAGTGGCAACCAGCGGTGAGCAGGTCTCTTCATGCACACTTGCTGAGTGCTTAGAGCCATGGCTGAGATTAGTCTTTACCCGTATCAATACAGTAAATTACAAATCAGTCTTGAGCAGGTTTTCGGGTTTGAAATTTACACACACACACCCCCACACACACACACACCCCACACACACACACACACACCCCCACACACACACACACACACACACCAAAACAAACACCACCACAAAAAAACCTCCTCTCCCCAAAAAAACAAAAAAACCTCACACACACACACACAAAAAAAAAAACAACACACACCCACACACACACACACACACACACACACACACACACACACACACACACACACCCACAAACACACACACTCAAACGCACGCACACACGCTCATATTTTCGTTGATATTTTAACACAATTTGAAACAAAAGCAAGCATCCAATAAACATTATACTCTACTTAGCAAAAGGTAACTGGAAAAAAAAGAAAAAAAATACTCCTAGCATTCAGCTTCGATTTTTGTATTTATATATCGGTTTTTCATTTCCTGTTCGCATGTCTACACCATACTGTCATAACAGCAATCACTCCAGGAACCTTTACCACGGGATCTTCATAAAGTCAAGTCACCAAGGTCACCGAAATCGAAAGCGAGGCTTAGGACTGCAGCCTATAGTGCAGACGACAAAATCTCTTCACGCTCTCGCCTTTGTGCGCACCGCAGCCTTACTTTCCGTCTCGTGACCTGTCGTGACCTGTCTCATTAAGGATGGTTCACTCGTGACCTGTCGTGACCTGTCTCA
>JABMCL010003397.1:115000-127500 GCA_018857735.1 Alviniconcha marisindica | reverse complement strand
GGTACAAAAGGGGTCAAGGATGACTGTTATTTTGCCCCCAAGAGAAACTGCAATACAAATATGTATAAAGTAGAGAACGTTTTTCGGTACCAAAACAAAAATATCCAGAGTCGTTCTCCGTTGCATCGCAACCGGCCAACACTAAAACTTCACACAGACTCTGGCAGGTTTGGTAGCGCTGCTCTCCATCGGCTGCTGTATCCTTACCCAGGTCAGCATTCCGACGTTCAAACATCTATCTCTCTCTGTCACTGTCTGTCTGTCTGTCTCTCTCTCTCTCTGACATGCACACACACGCACACACACACACACACACACACACACACACACACACACACACACACACACAGAATGGCAGGTGTGGGTAGCGCTGCTCTTGCGGCTGCTGTACTCATAAAGATATTCAAACACTCACACACACACACACACACACACACACACACACACACACACACACACACACTGGCAGGACGGGGTAAGGCAGCTGTAGCAGCCCATGTAGCCTTTTCCAGTCGTTCCCAATCGATCCCAATCGTTCCCAATCGATCCCAGTTTCCTCCGGTGGCGAAGTAACAACCTCAGATCTATATTTCGAAACGAAGGAGCACAGTAATTCCACGGTGACAGCGAAGAGAACTAGATGAATCTTGCAACGTGAGGTATCGATTTTGTTCATTGACTACAGGCATTAGTTTGTGTCCGACACAAACAGTCGTCTTGATCAGAACCACATGGAAATAAACTTCAGTGTTTGTCTTCGTACTGTGACACAATGTTCTGAGAAAGTCTTATGAGAAAATGTTATGAGTCACCGTTATGACAGAATGTTATCAGACACTGTTATCAAACATTGTTATCAGAGAATGTTAAGAGACACTTATGAGACAATGTTATGCCAGAATGTTACGAGGCACTGTTATGAGACAATGCTATGACACAATGTTATCAGACACTGTTATGAGACAATGCTATAACACAATGTTATCAGACACTGTTATGAGACCATATCAGACACTGTTATGAGACAATGCTATGATACAATGTCATCAGACACTGTTATGAGACAATGCTATGACATAATGTTATCAGACACTGTTATGAGACAATGCTATGACACAATGTCATCAGACACTGTTATGAGACAATGCTATGACATAATGTTATCAGACACTGTTATGAGACAATGCTATGACACAATGTCATCAGACACTGTTATGAGACAATGCTATGACATAATGTTATCAGACACTGTTATGAAACATTGTTATGAGAGAACGTTAAGAAACACTTATGCGACAATGTTATGACACAACATGATGAGACAGTGTCAAGTCCTAAAAATAAAATCGCTGTGTTTTGCAGTTGGTGATATGACAGCCTTCAAGAAAATAAGAAAGAAAAAGAAAAAAAGCGAACACCTGATGTATCTCAAGACTACGAGAACAAAAGCGAACACCTGACGTGAACTATCTGTGCTATGATGTGCAGTGACCCAGACTGTATATGCGGTGATGCGCAATGACCCAGACTGTCTGTGCGGTAATATGCAGTGACCCAGACTGTGTGTGTGGTGATATGCTGCGACCCAGACTGTCTGTATGGTAATATGCAGTGACCCAGACTGTATGGTGATATGCTGTGACCCAGACTGTCTGTATGGTAATATGCAGTGACCCAGACTGTGTGGTAATATGCAGTGACCCAGACTGTATGGTGATATGCAGTGACCCAGACTGTATGGTGATATGCAGTGACCCAGACTGTATGGTGATATGCAGTGACCCAGACTGTATGGTGATATGCAATGGCCCAGACTGTGTGGTGATATGCAGTGACCCAGACTGTATGTGTTGTGATATGCAGTGACCCAGACTGTATGTGTGGTGATATGCAGTGACCCAGAGTGTGTGGTAATATGCTGTGACCCAGTGTCCGTACGGTGATATACAATGACCCAGATTGTCTGTACGGTGATATGCAGTGACCCAGACTGTCTGTAAGGTGATATGCAGTGACCCAGACTGTCTGTACGGTGATATACAATGACCCAGACTGTCTGTATGGTGACATGCAGAGACAGACTGTCCGTGTGGTGATATGCAGTGACCCAGACTGTACGCTGATATACAGGGACACAGAGTGTCTGTACGCTGATATACAGGGACACAGGATGACTGTACGCTGATATACAGGGACACAGAGTGTCTGTACGGTGATATACAGGGACACAGAGTGTCTGTACGCTGATATACAGAGTGTCTGTACGGTGTATACAAGGACACAGGATGTCTGTACGGTGATATACAGGGACACAGGGACGGTGATATACAGGGACACAGAGTGTCTGTACGCTGATATACAGGGACACAGAGTGTCTGTACGCTGATATACAGGGACACAGAGTGTCTGTACGGTAACGTGTGATGATCCAGACTACAATGCAATGATCCAGACAGTGAGCACTGTAAAGTGCAGTGACCCAGCAAGCAGTCTTTACGGTGCAGCGATTCAAACTGCTTGTCTAGTGAAATGGAACGACCCAGACACTCTGCACGGCGTATTGCGTAAAGCAGACCCAGTCGGACGTGGGTCCGATACCGCTGGAGTTCTCCTGTCTCTTCAAATGTTGTGGTTTACAGAAACTGACTGTGGCGTTTTCACTCCACAATGAACGTAGCTTTAAAACGGCTTACATCTCAGCCCGTCTAAATGCGGAAGCTTTTCTCATGATGACGGTGTACAGTCAGGTATGGACCGGATTGTCCCCGACCTCCTGGAATCGCGGTTCCCGCCAGTACCTCTCCGGGTACCAATGAACGTTCCGGCTAACAGGTCACCACTGCAGGCAAATCGCACACAGAGCCCATCCAGGCAGTGATGCCTCCATTTCTCAAATAACCCCGTGCCCAAAGTGCATTCCAACCAGTAGGTCTGTGTGTGATGCCTCCCAGGTTCCTACAGCTTTCTTCTGCTCACTTGGCAGAAAGGAGCCGTGTTTACGATTGTCATGATTCGATCTGCTCTCGCAAGCGTAGTTGAAGAAAGTGCATTTCCGGAGTTTCGTCTGACAGTCCACCGTTCACAACCAGCATCAGCAGAAACTCTCGCCAACGTTGTTGAAGAAGCCGTGTTTACGTTTCATCTGAGAATTCATCACCCATGCAATGTGAGACATCAGAACGTCGTCCATGTTGTGGCCCTGGAACAGTCATTAATTCGTGATACAGTACAGGTGACTCAAACCAACAATAATGCGTGATACAATAAGGGTGACTCAAATAGTAAATGATTCGTAATACAGTATGGGCGACTCAAACAGTCAATTATTTGTGATACAATAAGGGCGACCCAATTATGTGTGATACATTAAGGATGACTCAATTATGTGTGATACAATAAGGGTGACTCAATTATGTGTGATACAATAAGGGTGACTCAAACAATTAAACAATGATGTATGACACAATATGGGGACTCAATGATGTATGACACAATATGGGGACTCAATGATGTATGACACAATATGGGGATTCAATGATGTATGACACAATATGGGGACTCAATGATGCATGACACAATATGGGTGACTCAAAAACCATTGATGCGCAATCAAGTGAAATCAAACAGTTTTTGTTTTGCTTTTGTCATCCAAGCTCGCAGACGAAATGGTAAAGAGTTTTCATCCGCATCACAGACTCGGGCTGTCTGCCTGCCTGTTTGTTTACCTGCCTGCCCGGTTGGACGTCTGTCCGTGAGTCTGTACTCACCACGTTGGTTTCCAGGAGCAGTCTGGAGGTGCCGCTGTTGCCCATGATGATGAGAGTGAAGGAGTGCTCGTCGTACGCCCAGTTGGGGATCTTGGTGAACTCGTGTGTCTGCAGCACCTCCTGCCAACATCAACCACACCGTCGCTATCACAAGCGGCGTCAACATCACACGCAACGTCAACATCGGACATTCATCAACATCGAACACATCCTTCAATATCGTCAATCGCACAGAGAGACAGTGGGAGCTCCGTAATTTTACTAGAACGAATCCTGATCTGCTCCTCGGTAAACGATGCTGTACAACGTAAATAATCACACTGATTTCTGGTTTGTCCTGTTCTTGTCTTGTCTACCCCCACCCCTCCATCCCTCATGAAGAGAAATTTCTGTCTTTTACGTCAGTTAGGCAACAAGGAATTCATAAAGCAGGAAACTCGCCACAAGTAATCATTATCCTCAGTCAAAGCACCCCAGAAACAGCCGGCTTAGTAAAACCAGACGTACCCAACCAACCAACCAAGCAAGCAATCCGCCAACCGACGGACGGACTGATAAAGTAAACGAGGGTCGTACCTTGGTCTGCAGGTCGGAGATATGGACACCGGAAGTATTGATGGCCAGCAAGCAGTACTTGGGTAACGTCTTGGACACTCGTTGCTGAAAGACAGTTGGTGCACACGATGACAGTTTCCGTACAATCTACCTTCCATAGTCATAACAATGGATAGTTAGAGTGCCTAACCCGCACAGGCCCTAAGCGCTCACACATTCTTTAAATGTGAATGTTTTCGAGATTCAATGCATACAACACACACACACACACACACACACACACACACACACACACACACACACACACACACACGCACGCACACACGCACGCACGCACGCACGCACGCGCGCACGCACACTCGTATCTCAGGGCATTGGGACTACATAGAAGGTTTCTTAAAAAGAGACAATAGGCATGAGTCATGAGGGTATTCCATCTACTGTCGCTTCGAGGTTTTGAATGAAACGCACAAGAGACGCTCTCACAAAACTGAACACTTTACTAACGGGCAGACAAGTTTACTTGAACATACTCAGTACCGCAACGATCATGACCACGACATAAAAAAGCATCCCTAAGAAAACTGACCTTGACCTCAAAGAAGACAGACCCGTACGTTGGCCACGTGACTGCCACGCCCAGGAAGCGCATGCGAGCCTCGTCCTGGCTGATGCCGTTTCCACTTTTGTACTCTCGCTCCACCTCCTGAGGATCAAAAATGTTCGTCACACACCTCAAGATCAAAAATTGTCATTACACACCTGAAGATTAGAAACTGTCGTCACACACCTGACGATTAGAAATTGTCGTTATACACCTGAAGCTCTGAAACTGTAGTTACACCTGAAGATCAGAAATTGTAGTTATACACCTGAAGGCAATTAACCAAAATTATCAAAGGTATTCGATTGACACAGAGATTACACAATATTGCTTTTCAGCTCATCAAGGGGATCCGGAGAGAACTCTGTTTGTCAGAACCCTAAATGGGATCAAGGTTTGCCACTAAATATTCATAGAATTTTCATCGTTTTCAATAAGCACACCGTCATTGACAAAACAAAACAACAAACAAACAAACAAACAAACAAACAAGCAATAACTGGACCTCTTCAGTTCCTTACGATTTAAAAGTTAATCGGATCACACTATTCATTCGCACAGTTCACAAACTGAATGTTATCTAAAAATTGACACCAAAAGACACAAATGCTATTGCGCAGATACGCGAACAACAACGGAAAAACCGGGATTTTCCAACCCGTACTTCACGGTAAATGTAAATAAGGAAACAGAGCTGAGCAACAGGTTGACCGCTGAAAGCCTAAGACAGAGAACGAAATAGACCAAATCAAACAGCGTTAAACACGAAGCAACCGTAACCAACAGCTAGAAGGACGTCAAACAAACTGCACGTCGTTGTCCAACTGACCTTCTTGACGTCATCCAGGGAGCAGTCGGCGGGGAATCCACGAGGCAGTATGGTCGGTGCCAACTCACTGGACACAGCACATCACCACAGTAAAGTACCCTTGTCTAGTACCACACACACACACTCACACACACACACACACACACACACACACACACACACACACACACACACACAACACTGTGACACACACACACACACACACACACACACACACACACACACACACACACACACACACACACACACACACACACACACACACACTGTGACACATCCACACCCACACTGTGACACACACACTACACACACACACACACACACACACACACACACACACACACACACACACACACACACACACACACACACACACACACTGTGACACACCACACCACACAACACACACACCACACACACACACACACACACACACACACAACACACACACACACACACACACACACACACACACACACACACACACACACACACACACACACACACTCACTCTCACTCACTCACAAACATGCACATAGGGTTTTGTATATACTTTTTTTTAGCGCTATATATAAATTTTCATTCATTCATTCATTCATAAACACACATTCACACACGCACGCGCTAGCGCGCACACGTACATGCACGCACGCACCCACCCTCACATATACACGCACACGCACATACATGTAAGACCACCTGAAGCATGTAATTTATTTGCTTTTGTTTTAAATAAATGAATCAACGAAAGTCTATATATGGCGCGTGAACCTTTCACACAAAGCATTGCGTGTTCACAGCGCCAGAGGCACACAATGTATACATGTAGACTCTCACATCCTAAAGCTACCAAAGACATGCATACCAATAAAGTACTCAACAACCCACCACCCCTCCAACACCCATTTGACCATTACCTGAAGGTTTCGCTCTGAATACACCAGTCTTTCGCTCTGCCGTTATTCTTTAGTTTGTGGACCAAACATGCCAACTGTTTTTCCTGTTTCTTCTTTTTTCGGCGGGAGGAGGGGTAAGGGAGGGAGGGAGGAGGGGTATTTTTCGCTGAATTTGGATTGTGATATTCTGATTGGCTGAAAGTGCTCGGGTTATTGGCATCATGGAAACCTGCATTGACCCCGTTTAATGATTCGCGCCGTGGTTATTCTGACCTGAACTTGCTGAAGTGCTTGTCGTCAGCGCCGAACCGGGCCCTGTAGAGCAGTGCGGCCAGCTTGACCACTTGTTCCTGCGTACACCTGTGGTAGCCGCGCACAAAGTTGGGCACCTCCTGTCACACAGACACGAACAGTCCGAGCAGTGGGTAAGGTTGTGAGGGGCCCTTAACGAGGGAAGAAGGAGCAGGCGAGGGGGGCACAGGGAGAGCGGGGTGGTGGTGGAGAGAAAGAGTGGTGGTCACAGAGAGAGAGAGAGAGAGAGAGAGAGAGAGAGAGAGAGAGAGAGAGAGAGAGAGAGAGAGAGAGAGAGACCCTTCTCTCTCTGCCTCTCTGTGTGTCTTGGTTATTAGTAGTGCTGTAGCGATGGCAAATATGTGAGTCGGCCTTTGTGCTAATATCTTCACAGTTGAGAAATAAAGTTTAATCAATCAATCAATCAATCAATCAATCAATCAATCAATCAATCAATAGATCAATCAATCAATCAATCAATCTCTCTCTCTCCCTCTCTCTCTCTCTTCCCCCTTTCTCTTCTGATCAAATTAAGGGCGCGTTTTGAATTCTTTTACACTGAATGTTTTTGGCGGCCATTTGTAAAGTGTAAAAACTGCGGTTATAATAACTGCTCCCAAAGTGTGGTTGGATGCGCCAGTGGAGTGTCCCAGCCCCGACACAATGCCAGTCACTGTCAGACAGCAGCACGCAACACGCCACTGGATGAAACTTACCTGAGGGAAGTGGAAACACCTGTCCGCCTCTGGATCCTCCCCCGGGGTGATGTTGACCCAGATCTTCTTCAGCATCACGAGACTGGCGGCCAGCGGAACTGACGTAGATCCACCGCCTGCACACGTCATGAGCACGTGACGTCATTGGAACGACGAGTCTGGCATATAGATCTTCACACAGTTTTAGCACTGACCAGTTACCGCACTTGTTACAGTGTGTGCCTGAACACGCCTCAATGACAGGGAGCATCTAGCTACACTTGTTACAACCTGTACCTGAACACACCTCACTGACTGGTAGTATCCAGCTACACTTGTTACAGTCTGTACCTAAACACACCTCAATGGTTGGTATCATCCAGTTACACTTGTTACAGTCTGTACCTGAACAAGCCTCACTGGTTGGTAGCAACTGCATTTCTTACTGTCTGTACCTGAACGCACCTCACTGACCGGTACTATCCAGCTACACTTGTTACAGTCTGTTAATGGACACACCTCACTGACTGGTACTATCCAGCTACACTTGTTACAGTCTGTTAATGGACACACCTCACTGACTGGTACTATCCAGCTACACTTGTTACAGTCCGTTAATGGACACACCTCACTGACTGGTAGTATCCAGCTACACTTGTTACAGTCTGTACCTGAACACACCTCAATGGTTGGTACCATCCAGTTACTCTTGTTACAGTCTGTACCTGAACACACCTCACTGGTTGGTATCATCCAGTTACACTTGAAACAGTCTGTACCTGAACAAGCCTCACTGGTTGGTAGCAACTGCATTTCTTACTGTCTGTACCTGAACGCACCTCACTGACTGGTACTATCCAGCTACACTTATCAGACTACAGTCTGTTACTGAACACACCTCACTGACTGGTACTATCCAGCTACACTTATCAGACTACAGTCTGTTACTGAACACACCTCACTGATTGGTACACTTCTTACAGACTGTACCCGAACACACCTATCTGCCTGTCTGTCTGTCTCTCTTAGCATTCCGCTTCTCTCTCTCTCTCTCTCTCTCTCTCTCTCTCTCTCTCTCTCTCTCTCTCCCTCTCTCTCTCCAACACGACATAAAGCAAACGTGAGTTGCCCTCATCTCTCGTTTCTCTCGTTCCGGACCAGTATTCTCGCCTTGCAGACATCAAAGAGAAACTGAGTTGCCCTCACCGTCGTTATTCCGTTGCCGGAGCCAGTAGTTCTCGGCCTGTGTCAGACAGTCAAAGTAGAAACTGCGGTCCGGTAGACTGTGCACTGTCAGACACAGCAACACACAGCAATGAAGTCAGCCACACGCAAGCCGGTAGAGAAAGAGATAACAAAGAAAGTAGTAGAATGACAGCTATAGCCCTCTCTACAAGTAATCGCCGATCCTGTGCTGTCAGATCGCGCGCGCGTGTGTGTGTGTGTGTGTGTGTGTGTGTGTGTGTGTGTGTGTGTGTGTGTGTGTGTGTGTGTGTGTGTGTGTGTGATTTGTGTGTGTGTGTTGTGTGTGTGGGTGTGTGGTGTGTGTGTGTGTGTGTGTGTGATGTGTGTGTGTGTGTGGTGGTGTGTTGTGGTGGTGCGTGGTGTGTGTGTGTGGTGTGTGTGTGTGTGCGTGTGGTGTGTTGTGTGCGTCGTGGTGGTGCTGGTGCGTGCGTGTGTGGTGGTGGTGCGTGTGTGTGTGTGTGTGTGTCGTGGTGTGTGTGTGTGTGTGTGTGTGTGTGTGTGTGTGTGTGTGTGTGTGGTGTGTGTGTGTGTGTGTGTGTGTGTGTGTGTGTGTGTGTGTGTGTAGTGTGTGAGTGTGTAGTGTGTGTGATGTGTGTGGTTGGGTGTGATGATGTGTGGGTGTGTGGTGATGGTGTGTGTGAGTGAGAGAGAGAGAGAGAGAGAGAGAGAGAGAGAGAGAGAGAGAGAGAGAGAGAAGAAGAAGACAGACAGACAGACAGACAGACAGACAGACAGACAGACAGACAGACAGACAGACAGACAGATGAGAGGGTGTGGTGGTGGTGGTGGTGGTGGTGGTGGTGGTGGTTATGGTGGTGGTGGTGGTGGTGGTGGTGTGTGTGTGTGTGTGTGTGTGTGTGTGTGTGTGTGTGTGTGTGTGTGTGTGTGTGTGTGTGTGTGTGTGTGTGATGGCAACTCACTACTGTCACGGCCAGACAGAAACAGACTGTACTCAGCAACACTCTGAAGACGTAACCTCTCCTTGACCTCTCGCTTGATGTCCGACACCCGTGTCCGACTGCCCACCTCCATCGTCTGAAACACACGCACAACACACACAGCTTGATGTCCGACTGCCCACCTCCATCGTCTGAAACACACACACACACACACACACACACACACACACACACACACACACACACACACACACACACACACACACACACACACACACACAACAAACACAACAACAACAAACACAGCTTGATGTCCCATGCCCACCTCCAACGCAAACGACACACACACACACACACACACACACACACACACACACACACACACACACACACACACACACACACACACACACACACACACACACAGCCTGATGTCCCACTGCCCATCTCCCTCGTCTGACAGTCAGACAGGACGGTAATGAGTACAGGGTTCAGTACATCCTTGGTGACATCGTTTCTTCATGTGTCCCTTGTGGTCAGTGACCAATCAGCGCACCCCGGAGGCAACAAACAGACACAGTGTCAGACGGTTTGTGTCCCTGACACGTCCACCACCCAACAGTGAATGCAGGGGGCAACAAACAGACACAGTGTCAGACGGTTTGTTGTCCCTGACACGTCCACCACCCAACAGTGAATGCAGGGGGCAACAAACAGACACAGTGTCAGACGGTTTGTGTCCCTGACACGTCCACCACCCAACAGTGAATGCAGGGGGCAACAAACAGACACAGTGTCAGACGGTTTGTGTCCCTGACACGTCCACCACCCAACAGTGAATGCAGGAGACAACAAACAGACACAGTGTCAGATGTTTGTGTCCATGACACGTCCTCCACCCAACAGTGAATGCAGGGGGCATATTCAGTGCAGAATGAAAACAAAGGACAGTGAGAGTGAACACACACACACCACACACACACACACACACACACACACACACACACACACACACACACACACACACAAACAAGCAAAACAAAAACAGGTGAGAGTGAAAACAACCAAACTGGTACTGACCACTGGTGTTCCCGAGGGCAGCATGACCTGCACGCGCACGTTGGGTTGACCTTTGGTCACCATCTCGTGCTCCAGTATGTGGGGCGGGAATAGACGACTTCCGCTCCTGTCACAGTCAACACGTCATCATAACGTCATCGTCAGCATACCGTCATCGTCAACACGTCTGCATACTACCATCACAGTCAACACGTCAACATACCGACATATTCAACACGTCATCATACCGTAATAATCAACACGCCAGTATATCATCACAGTCAACACATCAGAATATCGTCATAATCAACACATCAGAACATCGTCATAATCAACACGCCAGCATACCGGCTTAGTCAACACGTCGGCCTATGCCGTCATAGTCACCATGCCATCATACCGTCATAGTCAAGACGTCAGCATACTATCATAGTCCCCACATCTCACCGTCATAGTCAACACGACAGCAGGCCCTTATGGTCAACACGTTGCCAGCACCCACCCCAGTCAAGACGACATCGTAGCATGAACCGTTATGTGCTCCCGTTAGCAAGGTAAAGACCAAGTGTTTAGCACAAACCGAGTGTCATAGTTGTTGTGATACGAAACTGATGCTGTAGTTTCGATATGTTCAGTTACGAAACTGCGGTTTGATTGTCTTCGTTGTCTTGTGCTATGGCGCGGAAGCTGACCAGTAAATGATAGGAAACGTTTTCCTCTTGCCTCCTGTGTACTTGTGAGACTGTATGCCACACCAATGGTCACAGTCCAGTCAGGCTGCATCGTCCCTGACATAAGCCTTTCATCAGCCAGTCCTCCGTGGCGTCAGACAGACGTCAACATTGACGTGGAAAGTGGGGGGAGGGGTGGGGAAGGGGAGGGGGGGGGAGAGAAAAACGACCGTGGTAATACTTTATGACGCAAGGATATAACTTTTTTCCTTTTTCCCTCTCTTACAAATCTGTAAACACAGCAAAATGAAATACGAATAACCACTATTACTAGCAACACTGTAGAAGAGAAACACTGATACAGACATACAGATATACAGAGACAGAGAGGCGCACACAGAGACAGACAGACGGCAGACAGACAGACGGGCAGACAGACAGACGGGCAGACAGACAGACGGCGGAGAGAAACAGACAGACTGAAGGGAGTGGGGAGAGAGAGTAAAAGGGAAGAGCGAGAGGGTGTGAGCCACAGCGTTGCATTGATAAGGAAAATTCATGATCGTACGATTTTTGCGCAGTGAGGAACTCTGCGCATGCGCGAGCTTGTCTATTTCTGGCTCCTCTGAGGAAGGCCACGGTTTGGTCAAAGAGTTCCCCGTGCGGGGTGGCGGTGGCACAGAGGAGAACCATCAGCATCCACCCTCTCTCCTCGCTAGCTCTGTAACGAACACAACCGGAAACCATCATGGCTATCTCACACAAACAAGATTATGTTTACGTACATGTAGTTTATGTTGATAAACTAAGGTTAGAAGCGCCTTTCGAAAAATATAATAATTGTTTAAAAAGGTTTACAGTACCAGACATGGAGCAAAGAGAAATCATTGTACGATTCGTGTGTGAGTATTGCGTTGATTTGGTAACTTAATAATAATCATAATATTAATAATCATAATCATAAACATACGTTCCTATGTGCTATTTCT
>JABMCL010003397.1:102500-107500 GCA_018857735.1 Alviniconcha marisindica | reverse complement strand
AACCCACTAGACCAGCTAAAGTAACCGAACCAGCTAAACCCATTGAACCAGCTAAAACCACTAAACCAGTTAAACCTACTAAACCAGCTGAACAACCACTAACAACCACTAAACCAGCTAAACCCACTGAACCAGCTAAAACACCCACTAAACCTGCCAAACAACAACAAAACTAAACCAGCTAAACAACCAGTGAACCAGCTAAACGCACTAAACCAGTTAAGCCCACTAAAGCAGCTAAACAACCACTAAACCAGCTAAACCCACTGAGCCAGCTAAACCCACTGAACCAGCTAAAACACCCACTGAACCAGCAGGAAAGAAAAAAAAACTAAACCAGCCAAACAACCACTGAACCAGCTAAACCTGCTGAACCAGCTAAACAGCCACTAAAGCAGCTGAAGCCACTGAAGCAGCCGTCTGAAGGTGCGGACCTTGGGGGCGTCGTAGAACCTGGAGAAGAGCAGGAACCACTTGTCCTTGGCGAAGGTCATGATGTCGGTCTTCAGAGACTGCGGGTCGGGCCTGTTGACCATGAAGTTGTTCTGCAGGGACTCCCGCACCTGGCCCACACGGCAAAGTACCAATCAATCAACAAGTCGCATGTAATAATCATCATAATAGCGGTCATTTCTACAGCGCTGTCTCTCACTGACATGGGTGAGCACACCGCTTTATAAGATCAGCACAACAGATTTTTGATAACCCCGCTGCTCTCTCTTTAGCACTGCGGAGCAAACTCTGATCTTACCCGGGAGGGACTGTGGCACCCAGTAAGTTCTTTATGAAAGGAGAGGCCTTTCTTCTCTTTATTTCTTTTCTCCACAACTTTCTCTGCTTAAGATAACATTCGTCAGTTCTGAGTTCTCAACAGAGGGGACCTTAATTTCTGCGTCCTCAGTACCCCACTGCGGGAGCTTCTGAATAAGAGAGGTAAGAAGAAACCACCAACACGCCAGCACAGACCATGGCGTGAACAGACCATGGCGTGAACAGACCGTTACCCACACTCCGAGCGTCGCTTTCCGGCACCTTCCTCCAAACTCTGCCAGATTTGGTTACGCCACTGAAGGGGCACTCTTTATCTCCGCGCAGCTGTCCACCGACGCGGCCAGCGCCCTCCGAAAGGTTCAGGTACTAATATGACTGTAGAAGCAACCTAGCGCCTAAGCACGCACGTAAACATGAGACGCATCCACCCGGGTAAAAGAAAAGAGTTCCGCCTCGATTCAAACGATTTTGGTTTTATTTGAGCCGGCGTAAGCAACATGGTCAGTTATAAAACTAACGTCTGATATAACCTGAGTTGTTTGTAACAAACTTACTACTGTTTGAGTACCAACAAAAAACTGCTCGTTAGCTGACAGTTTTCTGGACCCTATGGCGTAACTAAATACAGCAGTGGTTGAAGGAAGGATGTCGTAAACCGGTGCTTGGAATTTCGCTGTTACCTTCTCCACGTAGTAGGCGGGTTCGTGTTTCTGGAGCATTTCCTCTGACAGCCAGTTCCGCACGAAGTGGTCCAGCTTCTCGAACTTGCTGTCGCTGCTGTGCTCGATGTAAAACCGCTGTGCCGCCAGCAGCACCAACACCTCGTCCTGCAAAACAGTCCACACAAGATGGCTCACCGTCAGTTGGCTTTCTTCAGCGAGGCAACTTTAAAACGTAACGGTCCATGGTGTGGCGCCTGCCATCATTGTTGCAACAGCAGACTCTCGCACGGTGTACTACAAGCATTTCGGATGAATCCTTTAGATGAGACTAGAAAAGGAGGTCTCCCGTGTACACAAACATGCAAAAAGATCACATACCCACACTAAAGATTCTACGGTCCATCTCGGAGCTTGGATGTTAATGGAAACACTAAAATACCTCAACACGCACTAAATGACAAGGAGAACGTATGTGGGTTCGAACAGCACTGTAAAACTGGTACATGATTGTATGGTGTACACAGAACAGCACTGTAAAACTGGTACATGATTGTATGGTGTACACACAATGTGCGCAGATGGCAGCAGTTTCGTGAGGCACAAGCCAACTCTGTAAGTACACCACTTGGATGGCACAAGCCATGCCATAAACAATCAGCGTTGTAAGCATGCCTCTTCGGTGGATATTCAAAGTTGTGTCGTATCATTGGCAGCCGGGAACCTGTACCTTTCCAAATTTACTGAAAGCGCCGCCAGGCCCAGAGCTTTGAAGACGACTACCAAGGGATGCCGTCTTTGATGTGCCACTTTTGACCCAGCTTACAGCAGTGAAGGGGAAATACGATGATTTTGAAGATGTGACTTTCCTGGACTTTGTGTACCTTATATTACTCGCATACATGTGAATTTTTGTGGGCGGTGCAACCTTTTGCTGTTGTGTCCCTTGTTATTTGTGGCTTTCGTCCAGCGAAATTTTGAAATATTTGAAAGCACAGAAAATTGGACCTTCACTTAAAGCTAGAGTTGGCGAGGATGGTGGTGGTGGTAGTGGTGTGTGTGTGTGGGGGGGGGGGGGGGGGGAGGGTTACCATGACGACCCACCTTTTCACACTTGTACTCGCCGAGGGCAATGCCGCGCATGACCTGCTGGTAGACGAGGTCGGTGTTGACGTGGTCCAGGTCGGGCGCGTGCCAGGGCGTGAAGTACTCGCGCCGGAAGAAGAGCCGCCAGAGGGAGCTGCTCTCGCGCATGCCCATCTGCTTGGTGTGCTGCTCGCACTCCGAGATGGCGTCCATCACACGATGCATCCCGTGACCCAGACACGAGATCTGACGTTGAGACAGACACAAAATGTCACTTGCGTTGAAACAGACACAAAATGTCGCTTACGTTGAAACAGACACGTAATGTGACTTACGTTGAAACAGACACAAAATGTGACCTATTTTGAAATAGTCACAAAATGTGACTTACTTTGAAAGAGACACAGTGCGAACTACGTTGAAACAGACGCAAAATGCCACTTTGAACAGACACGAGATATGACGTTCAAACAGACACAAAATGTGACTTACGTTGAAAGAGAACACAATGCGAATTACGTTGAAACGGACGCAAAATGCCACTTTGAACAGACAGGAGATATGACCTTCGCTGGCAGACCTTCGCAGCGATGTTGTCAACCCACTCACTCCACAGTCATTCACCTCTTGCTCACCTTGGTGTGCAAGTGTGACGTATATGGAGTAGCCGGTGGGGTCGAGCAGGCCGATCTTCTCAGCGATGTTGTGCACGAGTTCCTGCACGGTGGAGGCGGAGTCGATCTCGCACAGAGTCCTGTAGCCGTTCATGAAGGTGACGGGCACCAGCAGCGGCTTGTTGTTCTTGCCCGCCTGCAACCACACCGCCACGACCCTCTTTAACACCAGCCCTGGTGTCACCCTGGGCGGTTGGCTGGACTCAGAACACCAGCCATGACCCTCTTTAACACCAGCCCTGGTGTCACCCTGGGTGGTTGGCTGGACTCAAAACACCAGCTAACAAACTAACCCTGTGTGGCTGGCTGGACTCAGAACACCAGCTAACAAACTAACCCTGTGTGGCTGGCTGGACTCAGAACACCGCTAACAAACTAACCCTGTGGTTGCGGGTGGACTCAAAACACCAGGTAACAAACTAACCCTTGTGGTTGGCTGGACTCAAACACCAGCTAACAAACTAACCCTTGTGGTGGCTGGACTCAAAACACCAGGTAACAAACTAACCCATGTGGCTAGGTGGACTCAGAACACCAGCTAACGAACTAACCCTGTGTGGCTGGCTGGACTCAAAACACCAGCTAACAAACTAACCCTGTGTTGGCTGGCTGGACTCAAAACACCAGCTAACAAACTAACCCTATGTGGCTGGCTGGACTCAAAACATCAGCTAACAAACTAACCCTTGTGGCTGCTGGACCAACACCAGGCTAACAAACTAACCCTATGTGGCTGGCTGGACTCAAAACACCAGCTAACAAACTAACCCTTGTGGCTGGCTGGACTCAAAACACCAGTAACAAACTAACCCTGTGTGGCTGGCTGGACTCAAAACACCAGGTAACAAACTAACCCTGTGTGGCTGGCTGGACTCAAAACACCAGGTAACAAACTAACCCGTGTGGCTGGCTGGACCAAAAACAGTAACAACTACCCTGTGTGGCTGGGTGGACTCAAAACACCAGCTACAAACTAACCCTGTGTGGTGGCTGGACTCAAAACACCAGCTAACAAACTAACCCTGTGTGGCTGGCTGGACTCAAAACACCAGCTAACAAACTAACCCTGTGTGGCTGGCTGGACTCAGAACACCAGCTAACAAACTAACCCTGTGTTGGCTGGCTGGACTCAAAACACCAGCTAACAAACTAACCCTATGTGGTGGTGGGCTCAAAACACAGTAACAAACTAACCCTGTGTGGCTGGCTGGAACTACAAAAACCACAGACTAACACCAAAACTAACCCTGTGTGGCTGGCTGGACTCAAACACCAGCTAACAAACTAACCCTGTGTGGTACCTGTGGTGGCTGGACTCAAAACACCAGCTAACAAACTAACCCTGTGTGGCTGGCTGGACTCAAAACACCAGGTAACAAACTAACCCTGTGTGGCTGGCTGGACTCAAAACACCAGCTAACAAACTAACCCTATGTGGCTGGCTGGACTCAAAACACCAGCTAACAAACTAACCCTGTGTGGCTGGCTGGACTCAAAAGACCAAACCAGCTAACAAACTAACCCTGTGTGGCTGGCTGGACTCAAAACACCAGGTAACAAACTAACCCTGTGTGGCTGGCTGGACTCAGAACACCAGGTAACAAACTAACCCTCTTATACAGCTGCTTGTTGTTTTTGCCCGCATGCAACCACACCGCTATGCGCCTCCTTAAGGAGCCGGCTAGTTGGTTCTTCAGGAGTCAGTTGGTTACTTACATTCCTGGCCATAGCTCACATTCTTAAGGAGTCGGCTGTTTGGTTCTTAAATAGTTAGTTAGTTAGTTAGTTAGTTAGTTACCCACGTGGCCAT
>JABMCL010003397.1:72500-92500 GCA_018857735.1 Alviniconcha marisindica | reverse complement strand
TTCTAAGGCCAGTGTAGCCGTCGTCACCCGGTCAGTTCTAAGGCCAGTGTAGCCGTCATCACCCAGTCAGTTCTAAGGCCAGAGTAGCCGTCGTCACCCAGTCAGTTCTAAGGCCAGAGTAGCCGTCGTCACCCAGTCAGTTCTAAGGCCAGAGTAGCCGTCGTCACCGCCTTGACCCCATTCCAGAGAACACGGGCCCAGGCGAATCAGACTCTCCCCAGAAAACAAGTTGACCAACTCACTCATGCCTGAAGCCCAAACCAAAACACCGGGCCCGTCCCACCGCCCAACGTAGTCACTGTGTCTCACAGGCGTTTGCTGCGTTACGGGTGACCGACTTCGCCACACAGAATACTGTACACCTTGTTGTGCACAATGGCCATATTTCAACATCATCTATAACCGTCATCTATATCAGGCGCCTGCGCATTCTTTGCATACAGTGCTAGGCTTCATGTGTACAAGCAGCGACTGGCTATTCACCCGACTGAACAGGCGATATGGTAGAGGTGTGCACGCAGGCCGTGTTACATTATCCAATATCCGAACCTTCTGTTGGCGGTATGAAACAGGTGTACATGTGCGCTGGCATTCTCTGATAGTATCGTCATGCTTCGGGCAGTCGACGTGATCGACCGCTCGTTACTGAATCATGCTGTCTCTTTTACAGTAAAGACTGACCACCTGATACTGAATCATGCTGTCTCTTTCACAGTAATGACTTGACCACCTGATAGTGAATGATGCTGTCTCTTTCACAGTAAAGACTGACCACCTGATAGTGAATCATGCAGACTCTGCTGTCTCTTTCACAGTAAAGACTGACCACCTGATACTGAATCATGCTGTCTCTTTCACAGTAATGACTGATTGCCCGATAGTGAATCATGCTGTCTCTTTCACAGTAATGCTTGACTGCCCGATAGTGAATCATGCTGTCTCTTTCACAGTAATGCTTGACTGCCCGATAGTGAATCATGCTGTCTCTTTCACAGTAATGACTGACAGCCTGTTAGTGAATCATACTATCTCTTTGAGCAGTAATGACTCACAGCCCGTTACTGAATCATATTGTCTCTTTTACAGTAACGGCTCACTGCCCGTTACTGAATCATATTGTCTCTTTTACAGTAACGGCTCACTGCCCGTTACTGAATCGTATTGTCTCTTTTACAGTAATGACTGACAGCCCGTTACTGAATCATATTGTCTCTTTTACAGTAATACTGCCCGTTACTGAATCATATTGTCTCTTTTACAGTAAGGCTACGCCCGTTACTGAATCATATTGTCTCTTTTACAATAACGGCTCACTGCCCGTTACTGAATCACATTGTCTCTTTTACAATAACGGCTCACTGCCCGTTACTGAATCACATTGTCTCTGTTACAGTAACGGCTCACTGCCCGTTACTGAATCATACAGTGTCTCTTTTACAGTAGTGACTGACCACTCGTTACTCTTTCAGTGAATCATACTGTCTCTCTTTCACAGTCACGACTGGCTCGATCTGCTTCTAAATACATTTTGCAACTTCTTCAAGCGTGCACACCGTCACCATCCTTCGATCTTCTTCTGATACAAGGTTATTCAGTTAAAGTGAACAGGTATGAACAGTGAACAGTTAAAGTGAACAGGTATGAACAGTGAACAGTTAAAGTGAACAGGTAAACAGTAAACAGCATGGCTTCCGCAGTTTCCCGTGCTCTGGACCCCAAGTTTAGAATGAGCTGCCTTAGTCTGTCAGACACGGTGCACTGGCTTAGGTCTGTCAGACACTGTGCACTGGCTTAGTCTGTCAGACACGGTGCACTGGCTTAGTCTGTCAGACACGGTGCACTGGCTTAGTCTGTCAGACACTGTGCACTGGCTTAGTCTGTCAGACACGGTGCACTGGCTTAGTCTGTCAGACACGGTGCACTGGCTTAGTCTGTCAGACACGGTGCACTGGCTTAGTCTGTCAGACACGGTGCACTGGCTTAGTCTGTCAGACACTGTGCACTGGCTTAGTCTGTCAGACACGGTGCACTGGCTTAGCTGTCAGACACTGTGCACTGGCTTAGTCTGTCAGACACGGTGCACTGCCTTAGTCTGTCAGACACGGTGCACTGGCTTAGGCTGTCAGACACGGTGCACTGCTTAGTCTGTCAGACACGGTGCACTGGCTTAGTCTGTCAGACACGGTGCACTGCCTTAGTCTGTCAGACACGGTGCACTGGCTTAGTCAGTCAGACACTGTGCACTGGTTTAGTCTGTCAGACACGGTGCACTGGCTTAGTCTGTCAGACACTGTGCACTGGCTAAGTCTGTCAGACACTGTGCACTGGCTTAGTCTGTCAGACACTGTACACTGGCTTACTCTGTCAGACACTGCGCGCTGGCTTAGTCTGTCAGACACTGTACAGTGGCTTACTCTGACACTGTACACTGGCTTACTCTGTCAGACACGGTGCACTGGCTTACTCTGTCAGACACGGTGCACTGGCTTACTCTGTCAGACACGGTGCACTGACTTACTCTGTCAGACACGGTGCATTGGCTTAGTCTGTCAGACACTGTACACTGGCTTACTCTGTCAGACACTGTACAACCCTTTCTTCTGTCAGAAGCAGTCTCGGAGCTGACCTTTCCTCACAAAATTCCTCGCAACACAACAGTTGGAATTTTGTCTCACATTTGTCTCTGTAGAAAATGATTGTGCTTTTTCCTCATTCCCTGCATCCTCCTATCAACACTCTGTGTGTGTGTGTGGGTGGGGGGGGGGGGGGGGTCGTGCGTGCGTGCGTGTGCGTGTGGTGTGTGAATACGTGCGTGCATGCGTGCGTGTGTGCGTGCGTGCGTGCGTGCGTGGTGGTGTGTGTGTGTGTGTGTGTGTGTGTGTGGTGTGTGTGTGTGTGTGTGTGTGTGTGTGTGTACGTGCGTGAGTGAATGAGTGCATGTTACTGAACGAAAGACCCACAAGGAAACAACAATTACACCAGCCACGTGATACGCGCATTCTTTTGCTTATATGGTGCATGTTTGTTGCTCAGGAACAATCATTGACTATGTGAACGTTTGTAAAGAACAATCACAGACCGTGTGGATGTTTCTCAAGGGCAATCATAGACCGTGTGGATGTTTCTCAAGGGCAATCATAGACCGTGTGGATGTTTTTCAAGGGCAATCATAGACCATGTGGATGTTTCTCAAGAGCAATCATAGACCATGTGGATGTTTTTCAAGGGCAATCATAGACCATGTGGATGTTTCTCAAGGGCAGTCATAGACTATGTGGATGTTTCTCCCGGACAATCATAGACCGTGTGGATGTTTCTCACTGGCAATCATAGGCCATATGACTGTTTCCCAAAGGCAATTATAGATCATGTTGATGCTTCTGAGGGACAACCCTAGATTATAATATGGATGTTTTTCAAGGACAATCCTAGACCATAATAAGGCTGTTTTTCAATGGACAATCATAGACCATAATATGGATGCTTTTCAAGGACAATCCTAGACCATAATATGGATGTTTTTCAAGGACAATTCTAGACCATAATATGGATGTTTTTCAATGACGATCATAGACCATGTGGATGTTTCTCATGAACAATCATCAGTCGTATGGACGTTCCTCTGTGATGGCAGCTTTATGACTGATAGTGCACCAACTCACCAGACGGCCTGGATTGATGGTCCGCCAGCTCAGTTAATGGTCTATATGGACGTGTTAAACCAACTCACCAGGCGGTCAAGACATAGAAAACTCACCAGGCGGTCAAAACACGTTCAGACAACTCGCCAGACGGTCAAAACACGCTCAGACAACTCGCCAGACGGTCAAAACACACTCAGACAACTCACCAGACGGTCAAGACACTCAGACAACTCACAGACGGTCAAGACACTCAGACAACTCACCAGACGGTCAAGACACTCAGACAACTCACTAGACGGTCAAGACACACTCAAACAACTCACCAGACGGTCAAAACACGCTCAGAGAACTCACCAGACGGTCAAGACCAGGCGCGCCACGGCCGATGGTGGTCCGCAGGAAGGCGTCCCGATCGCTCTGCGCCTGCGCCAGGGCTGGGTGACCTTTGACCCGCTTGGCGCGCTTCTCCTCCTCCACGTGCGAGAGTTCCGACACGGAGTAGGCGTCGTCCGCGATGTCCTCGCCGAAGGCTGCAGCGGCGCTTTGAGTGGACGTGATGACTACGCTCTGCCGGTCGCCACGCCTCGGCATCCCCGGCGCCGCCTGAAACACAAGTCAAGTCAAGTCAAGTCAGCTCAAGTCAAGTCAGCTCAAGTCAACTTATTTAGAGGGAGATCATATTCAGACAGGGGTCCAATAGGAGTGGTGATACCTCGGTGAACATCTGCCTCCATATCTGAGCCATTCAATGTAAATCATTTATCAGAGAGAAAAAAATCCCACTGTCCACAAGCCACAGCTAAGTAAAAAGGCGAGGAGAGGAGCCATGCCGAGGTCCGTCTGCTCGCCACCTGACAACTTTTCACCGCTGTACCAAACCCGTTCAGGGAAAGCCACATCAGAACACAAACCGCAAGGACAGCAGAACGGAACAGTTTGCATGACTTTACCTCCAGCAGTTTGACCGTTTCCGACCCTCGGTAGCTGCATCTCAGGCGAACGAACAGACACAACCACGGATCACCACTAGACCAGAACTCCGGAGGCATCTTCCTCGGGAGCTTTTCGTACAACTAAAAGTACAAAACTACTACCAAGAGAATAAATATATACAAAAAATGGGTCGCGACTGTGACCTCTGCATGCAAGTGGGTCATCTAGAGAAGGGAGCTGAAAGAGGCCTTTGCAGAGGCTACAAAAGGCCTGGCAAAGTTAGTGGGGTCAGGACACAAGCATGACACACAGCAGCCGAGGTTCCTGGCCACCGCCAATCGGTTCGCTTTGGATCTGGTGATGAGGCTTTGGGACGAGCCTGGAGCTGCCGTGGGCACCGTTGTCAACAGGAAAAGGGTTAAGTCACGGCGAAACTGAGGACAGCAGCAGGAAGGAGGATGGTGTGGAGCGTTTGAAAGCTTGACTGACTGGCTTCACACAGTACTGCCTTTCGCAGGGCAGTGACCTGTGTGTGTTTTGGTTTTGTACACGTACAAAGCGAGATTAATTTTTGTTTGTATGCTTTGTGCACACTACAGGAAGCCAAATTTCTAAAGTATGTTTCACGTACATACTTGAAGGTGGGGGGGGGGGGGAGAGAGAGGATAAAGTATACACACACACACGCGCGCGCGCGCGCACGCACATAAGCACGCACGCACGTACGCACACGCATGCACGCACGCACACGCACACGCACGCGCACAAACACACACACACACACACACACACACGCACACACACACACACACACACACACACACACACACACACACACACACACACACACTGTTTCACGGGAGGACAGGCACAATTCATCACAGAGAATGACTGATCACCCATGTTTCTTTGCCGTGAACACGTCAGCTTGATGTTGAGAAGTTGAGAAATGACTGCCTATGAATATTTCGTTCCGTATACATCTTGCCACAGCTGTTGCCGTGTCTCTCATACAAAATTCTTATGATGTCAAGATAAGTCCATGGACAAAGAAAGCGTTCACGCAAAACAAAGCAAAATATGCAAAGCGCTGTCACACGGAGGTCTGAGTTGATCCAGATTGCGAAATTTACGTACGTCATATGCAGAGCAGAGCAAAGAGGGAGAGGGGAGAAGGAGGAGGAGGAGGAGAGCGAGCGAGCGAGAGACAGACAGAGAGAGAGAGACAGTCAGAGACAGAGACAGAGACCGACAGACAGACAGACACACACACACACACACACACACACACACACACACACGCACGCACGCACGCACGCACGCACGCACGCACCACGCACGCACGCACGCACGCACACGCCCGCACGCACGCACGCACGCACGCACGCACGCACGCACGCACACACACACACACACACACACACACACACATAGAGAAAAAGACAGACCCAGAGACAGAGACAGAGAGACAGAGACAGACAGAGAGATTTACGCAAAATATGTAGACATTAGACACATTCGCGCGCACGCACACACAGCACACGCGCGCGCACACAAACAACACGCGCGCACACACACACACACACACACACACACACACACACACACACACACACACACACACACACACACACACACACACACACACTGAAGAATATAATAATCTTTTTGAATCAGTAAACGACGAAACAAACCATCACGCAGGAAACAAGGCGAACACTTCACGGCCAGCTAGATTAATCAACAGCACGACTGCTTGACTGTGCTTTATTGATTAAAATTGGCTGAGTCTTGGCTCATTGCATGGTATTTTCAAATCTCTATGAAACAGCGAAATAAATCCAACAAGCACTCAGTATACGTCACAAGTACGACAAGGGGCACAACCACAGACACATGAATCTCTACGGCAACTGCCATCTGGCATGGCAGTTAATGAAAGGTACAGAAGCCCCACAGGTGATACAGCAGCTCCACAGGTGATACAGCAGCTCCACAGATACAGCAGCTCCACAGATACAGCAGCTCCACAGATGGTATGGAAATCCTAGTCCTACAGATGGTACAGAAACCCTACAGATGGTACAAAAAACCCACAGATGGTACAGAAACCCTACAGATGGTACAAAAAACCCACAGATGGTACAGAAACCCTACAGATGGTACAAAAGTCCGAAGATGGTACAGACACCCCACAGATGGTACAGAAACCCTACAGGTGGTACAAAACTCCAAAGACAGTACAGAAGCCCCACAGGTGGTACTGAAACTCCAGAGATGGTACAGAAACCATACAGATGGTTAAAAAAGAAAAAGAAAAAGAAATGGTACAGCAACCCACAGATAGTACAGAATCTCCACAAATGGTACAGCAGCTCCACAGATGGTACAGCAACTCCACAGATGGTAATCCGCCCCCCCCCCCCCCCCCCAACCCCCCAAAAAAAAAACGAAAAAAAAAAAAAAGTACATGACGGAACATGGGAAAGGATATATATATATATATATATATATATATATATATATATATATATATATATATATATATATATTATATATATATATATATATATATATTAATCAACTCCCTCCCTTTCCACAACATCATCGTCACTTCCATCACTATGACCAACGTTATTATCAGTACATGTATCGTCATCGCTAGCATGATCGATATTGACATCATCGTCATTATGATCATGAACACATAAATCATCTCAACAGCATTGCATCATTATTTCCATCATGATTGTCATCAATTTAATGGTTGTCATCACCATCGATGTCGTTATCTAAACCATCATCGGCGCTGCCATTATTATCTTCGTCATACTCGTTACCATCGCCATTACTGCAGTGGCGTAAACAATAAAATATTTGTTTTCGTCATCATCATCGTTACGGTCATAATCATCGTCGTCATAGTTACGTCAACACGTGCAATGAGGTGGAGAGCCAGAATCACCGGGAAGGTGGTGTACAGATCCTTATCATCGCCATCATCCTCACCGTCGTCATGGTGATGGGGGGAGGGGGGGGGAAGAATTACCGGGAAGGTGGTGTACAGGTCTTTATCATCGTCATCATTGTCATCGTCACAATCGTCATGGTGATGGGGGGAGGGGGGGGCAGAATTACCGGGAAGGTGGTGTACAGGTCTTTATCATCGTCATCATTGTCATCGTCATCGTCACAATCGTCATGGTGATGGGGCGGGGGGGGGGGGGCGGGGGGGGGGGGCAAAATTACGGGAAGTGGTGTACAGTCTTTATCATCGTCACAATCGTCATGGTGATGGGGGGGGGGGGGGGGCAGAATTACCGGGAAGGTGGTGTACAGGTCTTTATCATCGTCACAATCGTCATAGTGATGGGGTGGGGGGAGTGGGGGGGGGGTGCAGAATTACCGGGAAGGTGGTGTACAGGTCTTTATCATCGTCACAATCGTCATAGTGATGGGGTGGGGGGGGGGGGGGGGGGGGGGGCAGAATTACCGGGAAGGTGGTGTACAGGTCTTTCCAGGCCAGGTACCAGCCCAGCCGCCGGACAACGATCACTCGGCTGCCGCCGTCCTGAGGAAAGTGGCACACTGCCGACACGCCGCCCACGTCGCTCAACTCCTGTTCCATTCCCAGCAAACAACGTCGCTCAGCTCCTCTTCCATTCCCAGCCGGCTCACCACGTCCGATCTCGCTGATGCACGTGCTGAACTGCTTGGTGTCAGACCGGACTGTCACTCTGGTATCAATGCACGAGGCTTGGTGTCAGACCGGACTGTCACTCTGGTATCAATGCACGAGGCTTGATGTCAGACCGGACTGTCACTCTGGTATCAATGCACGAGGCTTGGTGTCAGACCGGACTGTCACTCTGGTATCAATGCACGAGGCTTGATGTCAGACCGGACTGTCACTCTGGTATCAATGCACGAGGCTGAATATCAGACCGGACTGTCGCTCTGGTATTAATGCATGAGGCTTTATGTCCGACCGGACTGTGACCGTGGTGTCAATACACAAGGTGGGACTGCTTGCTGTCAGACCGGACTGTGACTATGGGAATACAGGAGGTGGGACAGCTGTCAGACCAGACTGTGACGATGGGAATACAGGAGGTGGGACTGCTGTCAGACCAGACTGTGACGATGGGAATACAGGAGATGGGACAGCTGTCAGACCAGACTGTGTCTATGGGAATACAGGAGGTGGGACTGCTGTCAGACCAGACTGTGTCTATGGGAATACAGGAGGTGGGACTGCTGTCAGACTTGAGTGACCGTGACTGTGGCAATGGTGCGTCCTGTATTGGTGAAACTACAGCTAAGCGTTAGTCGACAACCTGAAAGTCAACGAAAATTGTCTCAAACCCTTCTACATTCAATGAAAGCCACTAATGTGGTATGTTTACACGTGTCTCTTTCCTCTTTCTTCTTCGTTTGTGTTCAGTAGAACTGTCCACAACTACTCGCGGTTCGCCCTGAGACATCCCTGGTTGACTGGCGTAAAGTAAGTAAGTAAACATGGTGCTTCACGTCCACAGAAACCATAAGGCTTATTGGGGACGGCTGGCGTAAAGTAAGTAAGTAAGTAAACATGGTGCTTCACGTCCACAGAAACCATAAGGCTTATTGGGGACGGCTGGCGTAAAGTAAGTAAGTAAACATGGTGCTTCACGTCCACAGAAACCATAAGGCTTATTGGGGACGGCTGGCGTAAAGTAAGTAAGTAAGTAAACATGGTGCTTCACGTCCACAGAAACCATAAGGCTTATTGGGGACGGCTGGCGTAAAGGAAAAAGTTACCAATATATACTCCAGAATAACTCTGTGGTTGATATTGAGACAAAGTACAAACCCATTCATGGGTATCGTGCTCAACATCATTGTCTAAAACGTGGGCCAAAGAAAAACGGCCTCTACACAACAGCATTATGCCAAGCCAGTCACAACAGTTCCTGTCGCAGTTCCAGCCGCATTGCACACCAAAGTGCTGCTACCCTGGACAAGAAAACACCACGAGTTTTTGTACTGAACTTTTGTCGGCTTGGTTTGTGTGTAAAGGAACGACAGTGACCTCTACCAGCACACACAGGCGTCGACAGGAGATTGCTAATCTGCACTTTAGCAGACCAACGGGCGACACGCTACAACCGTGAGATAAACTTTATGGTCTGAACAGCCGCGTCGTCCTGATAACCCTTTCGCTCTTTCACACACATTTCAGGTTTCCTGTGTAGGTGTTAGCGCTCTTTGATTTCACATTTTCTGACGTGATCTCCAAAAATACTCACAGATAATCTAGCGATTATTAATGTCTATTTGAGATTTGTTTATAGTGTAGCTGCAACTTGTTGAGTCCAAATACGACTCCTTGAATAAAGAAGCTAGGCTTCTCACCAGTGCACTAGCGGCAAAGACACTTTTTTTTCTGTTTCAAGCGAAAGTTACATATGATATACGTTTCTTTTCATTACCGAACGTTTCGGGCTGTTGTTTTTGTTTTCTGTTCAGTTTGGTTTGGATTTTATAGAGGGGGTGGGGGGTAACTGTATTAAAAATGTTTACAACATACACTTTAGATGAACAGATACGGTAAAACTGCTACCAACAAAGACCCCAGAAACGGTCGGACACAGCCATAGTATAAATCACCAACCAGATCCGGTGTCGACAGTTTCAACACATACACACAAACACACCGTAAAACTGTTCACATCAGCCGTAACGGTGACGTCGCACAAATAAAATTCCCATAAACACCAGCAGCAAGTTGTGAGGGCACGCGGTAAAAAGACACTCAACGTCACTCGTCCAGACGGATGGTCTGGGCTCCCACAGACTGTCCAGGCAGCCACCGAAACGCAGATGGTCTCGGCTTGCTGATGGCGGAGTCAGCGCCGAATGGCGAGACAGCGCTGTGCAAAGTTAGTGAGGGGTCCAGCTCAGGACTGTCCCAACATCATCAGTGTTGACCCCGTGCCTGTTGACCTTACGGGTCTAGGGCGGAAGATGAAGAGGTGGGGGGGGGGGGGGGGGGGCTGATCAAGATTGGCGGTGGAGATAGCCACATAGAGAGAGGGGGGCGGGGGGAGGGGGGGGGAGTAATTGCGGGAAAGAGAGGCTAAGATGAGATACTAAATAAAGACACAAAAACACCGAGACTCTTAAACAAGCAGAGATGGGCTGGAACAAAAGCAAACAGCACAACACCAGAGCCAACAAAAAGGCCGACTGGCTGTGTGGCTGGCTGTGGGTGGCTGGCTGTGGCTTGCTTTGTGGTTGTGGCTTCCTGTGGCTGGTTGTGTGTCTGGCTGTGTCTGGCTGTGTGGCTGGTTGTGGCTGGCTGTGTGGCTGGCTGTGGCTGGTTGTGTGGCTGGCTATGGCTGGCTGTGTGGCCGGCTGTGTTACTGGCTGTAGCTGGCTGTGTCTGGTTGTGTGGCTGGCTGTGTTACTGTCTGTGGCTGGTTGTGGCAGGCTGTGTGGCTGGTTGTGTGGCTGGCTGTGTTACTGGCTGTGGCTGGCCGCCAGGCGGCACGAGTCAGCCAGACAGCCGGTGGATCAGTACACTGACCGCTCCAACTCCGCACACCGCACACTCCACCTGTGGACTGAACATCGGCAAACACCACGCCAGCCCGGCTGGACTGTGACGTCAACTTAATGGGCAATAGCTTGCCCACAACCCAAACAAAGGCCGGTTAATGATGTTCCCAACGATAACGTTAGGGATGATGCGTCGCTGACAGTCAACAAAAATAGTAAGTAAAAATGATGCTTAACGTCCACAGATCTCATGAAAAAACTCGACCTAACGTTGGGTCGTTACTACCGATGACGTCAAGGCTGTCGTACCAGGTGTTGACAAAACTCGTACGTATTACAACTATGTCCGTCATCAGATGTACTCAGAGACAAAACGAAAAGTGCACATAAAATATGTACATACTCGTCACAGCCTATCTGTTCAAGATTCAAGATTCAAGAGTACTTTATTATCTCATCAGAGAAATTAAGACGAGACTGAACATTAACTTCATCACAGTAGACAATAACACATATTGTATATATTTATGTAATTTACACACACACACACACACACACACACACACACACACACACACACACACACACACACACACACACACACACACACACACACACACGCGCGCGCGCGCGCGCGCGCGCACTGCTCTGAGGTTTGAACGGATTATCTATTCAGAAATGTTATTGACTGCAGACTGTATTGGATTTAGGTACGCGAAATTGTCTCCCAAATGTAAGAAGCTCATAACGTTTAGCAATGACATGGCTGTTGTCATCTGCAGTCACCCTCACACTAACACACATAATACGCTAACCGGTCATTTGAACGGCGAGAGTCAGGCAAAGCACGGTTTACGGTCTCTTCACACGCCGACGACAAGCCGTAAGTAAGTAAACATGGTGCTTAACGTCCACAAAAACCATAAGGGTTATTAGGGACGGGGAAAAGGGAGGGGGTATGGAGGTGGGGGCAGAGGGAGATTATATACCTATCGCTACGCTGTCACCACCAGAATGATTCCTGCATTAAGATGGGCAGCGATGAGAGCCATTTTAATGTTTCAGTAGGAAGTGATGGACAAAGTCACAACTGAGATAGTGTCCACAAACCACAACCTTTTTGAAGAGAAAGGAGAGCCGAAGCGGTATCGAACCGAGGTCCTTCCGCTTACCAACTTAACGCCTTACCGCTAGGCCAAACCGGTTCACCGAGAAGCCGTTGGTAGGGGGTCGGACTTCATGGAGTAGGGAAGGACGGGACAAGCCTTTGGGGTTGGGGTAAGGGGCGGGTTGATGCAGCTGTGACGGCTCCATCAGACGACAGGTCATGCCCTGCACGTCGAAACGGCGGGTCCGCTTTAACGCGGATAAAACACCTCATGCATAAACACCCCATGCGGGTTTATGACTCCGTGTTTGACATCTTGGCGGGGGGCAGTTCAACAGGCTATTCAAAGAATTCCAGCAGGAAGGCTGCGCTGTTAACCCCTTCACTGCCATGATGTCATTTGAAAACGACCAATAAAAGTGCCAGATTTTCAACCCTTAAACCTTTTTTTCTTTTTCTTTTTCTGTTTCGCATTGGCATGTGAAAGGGCTTTTATCAAAACGCATAGCATTGGAAGTAGAAGTGCTATACAGGGCCATGGTTACAGCACCAGAAAACGTACCGTTTCCAGGCATGTCCCCGCGCATTCAGCCCGGGAATTTTACAGGCTGGGGCAGTGAAGGGGTTAATAGCGACTGAGGAGTGTGGTATAACAGGTGCAACAGGCCAGAATATCTCCCCCAATCCCCCCCCCCCCCCCCCCCCCCACCGCCCTTCCCCACCCTGCCCCCCACCGCCAGGCCATTTTATTTACGGGTGTTTTTGTTTACTTGTTTTCGTGGCGTTCCACGGCTGAAGGGTCGGGGTCACCCGGTATGACATGCAACTGTGCAGTGACGAATGCATTCCACGGGCTGAAGGGTCGGGGTCACCCGGTATGACATGCAACTGTGCAATGACGAATGCATTCCACGGCTGAAGGGTCGGGGTCACCAGGTATGACACGCAACTGTGCAATGACGAATGCATTCCACAGGCTGAAGGGTCGGGGTCACCCGGTATGACATGCAACTGTGCAATGACGAATGCATTCCACGGGCTGAAGGGTCGGGGTCACCCGGTATGACATGCAACTGTGCAATGACGAATGCATTCCACGGCTGAAGGGTCGGGGTCACCCGGTATGACATGCAACTGTGCAATGACGAATGCATTCCACGGCTGAAGGGTCGGGGTCACCCGGTATGACATGCAACTGTGCAATGACGAATGCATTCCACAGGCTGAAGGGTCGGGGTCACCCGGTATGACATGCAACTGTGCAATGACGAATGCATTCCACAGGTTGAAGGGTCGGGGTCACCAGGTATGACATGCAACTGTGCAATGACGAATGCATTCCACGGCTGAAGGGTCGGGGTCACCCGGTATGACACGCAACTGTGCAATGACGAATGCATTCCACAGGCTGAAGGGTCGGGGTCACCCGGTATGACATGCAACTGTGCAATGACGAATGCATTCCACAGGCTGAAGGGTCGGGGTCACCCGGTATGACATGCAACTGTGCAATGACGAATGCATTCCACGGCTGAAGGGTCGGGGTCACCCGGTATGACATGCAACTGTGCAATGACGAATGCATTCCACGGCTGAAGGGTCGGGGTCACCCGGTATGACATGCAACTGTGCAATGACGAATGCATTCCACAGGCTGAAGGGTCGGGGTCACCCGGTATGACATGCAACTGTGCAATGACGAATGCATTCCACAGGCTGAAGGGTCGGGGTCACCCGGTATGACATGCAACTGTGCAATGACGAATGCATTCCACAGGCTGAAGGGTCGGGGTCACCAGGTATGACATGCAACTGTGCAATGACGAATGCATTCCACGGCTGAAGGGTCGGGGTCACCCGGTATGACATGCAACTGTGCAATGACGAATGCATTCCACGGCTGAAGGGTCGGGGTCACCCGGTATGACATGCAACTGTGCAATGACGAATGCATTCCACAGGCTGAAGGGTCGGGGTCACCCGGTATGACATGCAACTGTGCAATGACGAATGCATTCCACAGGCTGAAGGGTCGGGGTCACCCGGTATGACATGCAACTGTGCAATGACGAATGCATTCCACAGGCTGAAGGGTCGGGGTCACCCGGTATGACATGCAACTGTGCAATGACGAATGCATTCCACGGCTGAAGGGTCGGGGTCACCCGGTATGACACGCAACTGTGCAATGACGAATGCATTCCACAGGTTGAAGGGTCGGGGTCACCAGGTATGACATGCAACTGTGCAATGACGAATGCATTCCACAGGCTGAAGGGTCGGGGTCACCCGGTATGACATGCAACTGTGCAATGACGAATGCATTCCACAGGCTGAAGGGATTAACTGCGTGCCGGGACTAATCTCATCTAGGCCATTTTATACCCGGGTATATGTTGGTCTGGGCGGAATTATTCCCCCCACCCCACCCCCCGAGTTTCGAACGCATCAAATAATTTATACCCCCACCTCCACCCCCCGAGTTTCAAATGAATCAAATTATTAATTTTTATATCCCCCACCCTACCCCCCAGGCCAAAACATACCACAGAATGAAATCTTTCAAATAATAATTGGTCATAATAGTGAATACACGTTCAGGAATGGAAAGCTATCATGTAGTGAATACACTTTTACTAAGGGAAGGAGGTAGAATTTCAAACCACTTGTGATGTATCGGTAGAGGTCAGTTACTGACGCAATTTTGAAGGCACAGGACGTTTAAACGTAACGGATGTCAGAAGGGAGGGAATTCCATTGTTTTGGAGAAAAGTAAGCGGAAGAGCGTCGGCCAAACAAAGACTTTTGTTTTAGCATGGGGGGCACGAAGTATCTGTATCTGCTGAGGAACGAAGCTGCCTGGAAGGTTGTGCACAGTGAGAAGGTCAGAGAAATAGGCAGGAGGTGAGTGAGAGAGGAACTTATGACAGATAGTTGACAGTTTGTAGTCTCTTCGGGCTTGAACCGGTAACCAGTGAAGAGCCTGGAGAAGAGGTGGCACATAATCAGGTTTGCGTGATTTAAAAAGCAGTTTCTGAACTTTCTGTTGGCCTCCGAGAAGGTATATAAAATGAGCAGTCAGAAGAAAATTACATAGTTCAGGAGCTGTGTGAGAGTCGAGGTGGCCGTCCTGGGCTGTCCGTCCTAACGAGCCTTCTGGTTCCCGTGGACGTAAAGCAACACTGAACCATGCTTCGGCATTGGTCTCAGCTTGTCCCTAATATGTCAACTGACATCTGAAGACATTAAGCAACACTACCTACCTACCTACCTAGAAAATTACACTCAGCGTTCAGGAGTTGTGTGAAAGTGGAGGTGGCCGGCCTGGGCTCCCCGTCCTAATGAGCCTTACGGTTTCTGTGGACGTAAAGCAACATTGAACCACGCACACGCATTGGTCACAGTTTGTCCCTAACGTGTGAACCCGACATCCGAGGTCATTAAGCTCCACATCATCATCACCGGGATCCCAGGAGGCGGGGCATTCTGGACACAATACCTAACATTCTGGACACAATACCTAACATTCTGGACACAATACCTAACATTCTGGACACAATAACTAACATTCTGGACACAATACCTAACATTCTGGACACAATACCTAACATTCTGGACACAATACCTAACATTCTGGTCACAATACCTAACATTCTGGACACAATACCTAACATTCTGGTCACAATACCTAACATTCTGGTCACAATACCTAACATTCTGGTCACAATACCTAACATTCTGGACACAATACCTAACATTCTGGACACAATACCTAACATTCTGGACACGATACCTAACATTCTGGACACGATACCTAACATTCTGGACACGATACCTAACATTCTGGACACGATACCTAACAGCAGCGCTACACTGTCACCACCAGAATGATTCCCGCATTAAGACGGACAGCGACCAGAGCCTTTTTAGTGTTTCATTAACTGTGAGGGACAATGTCACAAGACAGTGTGCACAAATCACAGCCTTTGAAGAGAAAACTGTCACACGCTATCACCGCCAAAATGATTCTGCACTAATACGGGCAGCCGTGAGAGCCATTTTAATGTTTCATTGACTGTGAGGGACAAAGTCACAAGAGTGTCCACAGACCACAACTTTTGAAAAGAAAGAAGGGCCGAAGCGGAATCGAACCGGGGTCCCTCTGTTTACCAGCCTACCGCCTTACCGCCGATCGCAACGCACCACGTCAGGTACCAGAGCTTCTGAAGGCAATCAACATTTCATTTTCATTCCCTCAGGGGAATAAAACACAAAGGTTAATGCTAATGTCGCGTGCTACGCCAAACGTGTGCTGCAGCGTGGTTTTGACTGACGTCCACAAAAAGGCTCGCGTGGTGTTCTTGAGGCTGTAAAGGTGTAAGCGGAGCACTAGCAGGCAATAACGCAGTTCCGCCCGGCCCCGCACGCACAGGATTAGCGCTTTCCGGTGAGACGTGAAACGTGAGGCAAGTACAGACCCTTCCCTCCACTGCAGATTTCAAACTTAAGGGAGACAGCAAGCGAAAAGGTAGTCCGGGTCCTATTGACAGGAACGGTATAAAATAATTAACGAACAATTCAAAACAAACCATGCATAGCAGTTTTGTTGTTGTTTATCATTTAGTGTGTGTGTGTGTGTGTGTGTGTGTGTGTGTGTGTGTGTGTGTGTGTGTGTGTGTACGGTCGCGCGCTCGCAAAAAATTGTTTTGACTGTGCATCGGTTGTTTGCTATGTAGAAGGCTATGAGCCCCAATTTGGAGAAACAGCAGAAAAACGGTACATGATTATTATTATTGTTGTTTGTTACACGACAGGTACCGTGTGAAATTGCTGCCGTCTTGGCGCACATTCTGTGTACACCGTACGACCATGCACCAGTTTACAGTGTCATTTCATTCGAAGCGACACACGTAGGGTACATGTGTGTTTAGCTGTAACATGCCACCTGCACGTTTAGCAGAATGACCGGGAACTTCTTGCGCTACTGCGGTAACACTGGAGTGAAACAGATACCGAAATGAGAGTCAGCACAGAAAGTTGACCCGGGAGAAAAAAGATCCTCCCATCGTTCCTGCGGGGACTCGAACCCGCGACCTCTCGATCACGATTCCTGTGCCCTACCACTGAGCTGTCTCAGCTTGCCAGTACTTTACTAGGTCACTACGTGACGGTAGCTCAGCCAAAGAGAGGTTGGGGGGGGGGGGGGGGGGGGGGCAGGGGGGGAGGGGGCAGGGGGCGGGGATAAATTAGTTTCTCCAGCCCATCAAATTCAACACGTCTCGGTAAACTCTTTTCATGAAGCAACAAGCCATACCATCACTGAAAAATCTCATTCAGTCTTCCCCCTCTTCCAGTTTCTCATTGTCAGTCCAAAGCAGGACCTCACCCCACTAAAGCCCCGCAATGACCTCCGTATCACAAAAGCGCCGTCAGCGTCATTTCTTCGGAACCAGCCATCCGCAAAACCAACCCCACCCCCACCCGTCGACACCCCCACCCCCCGGCTACGTCGCTACGATGGGCGTGCCAGTTGCGGAAAATTTGAGCTTCCATAGCTGCAAACTTTCACTGTGGAGTGACACATTTCTTTTTGCAACTGCAAAAACGAGGAGCAGTTACATTTGCATGGGGTAATCAACTTGGCAGCCAAGATTCTGTTGTTTTTGTTGTTGTTTTGCCGCAGCAAACTATCTTTAGATCGACAAAACGATAGGAATGCGGCTTCTTGTCCTGAGATGTCGAGATGACATGATTATCAGGGACAAGATCTGCGAAAGAGTATACTTGGGGCTTTGGCGCCTCTGGTGGCTTTTGCATAATTCTATTATACTAGCTGGGTTGTTTTGGTGGGACTGTGCTCTACGTGTGTACAGAATATCATATTTAGGTTAATGTGTATCATGTGAGCGCTCAGGGCGTTGATGAGCGCATGATAAATGTACATTATTATTTTTATTATTATTATTATTATCATTATTATATGAGCGAAGAAGACAAGAGGGAGTTTTGTCGCTGCACTCAGTGCGATCAGTCTAATATCACTTATGTGAAAAGAGGCTGATTAAAGAAGAAGAACAAGAAGAACAAGAAGAGAGTAAGCAGGGAGGACGGAGATGCTATCTCCAATGACTTGCTTAACAATATCACAGAGTAAAGCACAGCACCAGCCAATGGTAACAAGCGGGAGTGGTCCGGTTTTATGGATCGGAAAAGCTAGAAAATAATCCAGTGAGGAAGCGGGAAAAACATATTGATAACATTATGCAGATTACGGTTTCGGAGCTGCTGTGCAAAAGCAGTTATATCTGGCAGCATTTGTAATGTGGACTTTTGAACAATGTTTCAGTATATCCTCTACACACACGGTACCACCTAAAGTAAAGGAGGTTACGGCGAGAGAGAGAGAGAGAGAGAGAGAGAGAGAGAGAGAGAGAGAGAGAGAGAGAGAGAGAGAGAGAGAGAGAGAGAGAAGAGGAGGAGAGAGAGAGAGAGAGAGAGAGAGAGAGAGAGAGAGAGAGAGAGAGAGAGAGAGAGAAGGGGTGATGGAGTGCAAATTTGTTCCGTCATGATGCGCAATTTTCTTTTTAACTTAATTGCATGCACTTGCGGAGTGCCCCCCACTTTTCGCTTTGTGCATAACTTACCCCCTTGCAAGCTAATTTGTTCAAAATTACAGCTTTGCCATTGCCAGTAAATTCTTTAGTATAATTTGTCGTGTTTCTGTTTATATAAACTCAGTGTGAAAACTGGTCTAACGTTGATGCAGACGCGGAGGGAGGCATAACTCGTAGGCTACAAAGTGTAACACACTACCGTGAAAGTGAGTTATTGTAGCGTTCCCAAGCTAACACTCCGTGGACCACCCGGTATGTATATAATAATGATACTGTGCAACTGTACATTGATAAATGCATTCTATAAGATGAGAGGACTGCGTGTGTGACGATTTAAAACACTGTCTTACCCTGCTACAGGGGCAGACACACGCCGTCTTCGTCTTCTGCTGCCAGAAATTTTGCTTTCATAATGTTTGCTTTCCTAGTTAATTCGTCTTCATTTTCTTTCTTCCAATTTCTTCAGGCAAGAGACAACGTGTGATACTGACCTGAACAATAAAAGAGTCTTCTGCCTGTGAAATGATGAACTGATGACCTTGAATTGATGACCTGTGAACTGATGACCTTGAACTTATGACCTGTGAATTGATGACCTTGAATGGATGAACTGATGGTCTGTAAACTGGTAACCTTGAATTAATGATCTGTTTGTCATGATATGACCTTCGCGTTTGACTGGGCATTGCGTACCGTGAAGCAGCCATTGATATGAAGATGTTGTTTGGGGGATGGGGAGGGTGTAACCAGGGGTTTTGTCCCCTGCTGAAGATGTTGTTTTGGGGATGGGGAGGGTGTAACCAGGGGTTTTGTCCCCTGCTGAAGATGTTGTTTTGGGGATGGGGAGGGTGTAACCAGGGGTTTTGTCCGCTGCAGAGCAGGTGCAGCCGACACCCGTTCCAGTCATTTTCATTAAGCGGCTGCTCGGTGGTTACTTCACTATTCACTGCGGAAATGTGGAGTAATTGCATAGCTTACTAACAGCTTATAATCAGAGTTAACAACTACCGTTTTTGTGCGTCACAACGTGGGCCTTAATCTGTTCATTGTGAGTCGGGGGACCTGCGGCTTTCTGTTCACTGGACCACAGAAAACGTAGCCCGCCCATCTCCACCATCTCCCTGTCCCTTCTCTCTCTTCCTGTCTCCATCCCTCTCTCTC
>JABMCL010003397.1:47500-55000 GCA_018857735.1 Alviniconcha marisindica | reverse complement strand
TGCAACACGAAGAACAAACAGATGGGTGACGTAAGCACCAGGAAGGCCACGGACACGCAGACGAGGGTCAAGGTCATGCGAGACGTTTTCTGTTGACGAACTTTGAGCTGGTCCGTGCTTCCTGCTGCCAGAGTCTGCGTCGCTTCCTTCATCGCCCGTCTCACTCTCTTCACCAGGACAACGTTGGCGCTGATCAGCAGGACAAACGGGACGAGGGAACTGACCGCGATGTCTACCCAGGGCCAGACGCGGTTGGAAAACTGACGGTAATCTTCAGAGACAAAGACACAGACGGTCAGGCCGCTGGGAAGAGACTGCAGTCTGCGGCCGTACAGAATGTGAGAGTTGAGGATCATAAGCGTCACGAGAATGACCAGCACCGTGATTCTGGCTTTCCTGGCGCTCCAAGCCGAGCTGACTTTGTGAGGCCACAGAATGGAGGCTGCTCGCTGCAACGTCATAGCCACCAAGATCCACGCTGACGTGGGGGACAAGACGTAGAGTAACCAGTAAAACAGTTTGCAGAGCACGTCATGAAAAGCCATAATGGCAATATCGAAGGAGTAGAAATACATGGAAGCGCCAAGGAAAACCAGCATGGCGGAGTCCGACACGGCCAAAGACGAGATGAACACAGACATCCCTGAGCCGCTGCCACGGCCCATGCGTCGCTCAATGATGAGGGTCATCGTGTTCCCGAAGACACCGAGGACGACAACGGCGACGAGAGGAACCTTGTAGACCCACACCGCGGCCCGGAACAAGGGGTGTGAAGCGAGCAGGACAAGACTCAAGTCGGCCTGGGTAACAAGCCAAGACGTCACCGTGGCGGTGGACCCCGTGACGTTCTCACTGACGTCTTCCGGCAAACGAGCGAGTGTGACAGCCGATGTGTCAAACTTGTTCATAATGGTCAGTGGAGCCTCAAATGTTTGTTCGGAGAAAAATCGCACTGCTATAACCGTACTGATTGACTGGGCGTAAAGCTTCAAGTTACATACTTACTTAATTGTCCGAGAACAAAACAACGCTTTTGCAGCGGATCAAGCATTCCTTTTCGTCTTTTCAGTTTTACCCCCACTGTTAAAATCGTTTGTTTGTTTGACAGTATTCTGCTGTGTGCGTGTTTGCTTGTCGTATTGCCGTTGTTAGTAGACAGCAAGTTGTTACACGTCACAGCGATTCTTCGTGTCTGTATCTGCACGACTCTTGCTCGGTCGGAGTGTATTTATCGGTGCTCCCAGTTATTACCGGATGAGTCATCGATGTTATCGACAGGAGAGTCGATAATGCCTCGCCTCATTAACCAGTGAAACCGCAGTTTTATCGACCGACCAGAAATAGTTCTACTTTGGTCCCTGCCCCCACCCCTTGGAAAATGATCGAACAAGGCCATTTACTCGATTTAGGCTTCGTTGACTTAAATGAGAAAGTGAAGTTGCAATCAGATGTACTGACTGTTCACGAGGCAGCAGACTTCCTTTGTCACATTACTAACTACCCTCCTGTGAGGTCGTGCAAATATTTCGGGGACAAAAACATTTAGGATTTAAAAACCGAAAGATTTCGTTGTTGTTGTTGGTAGCATTATTAATCCATTGCAGAAAATGTGTGCCCCCATACCTGGCTAAGGCACAGCAGCCGCAAGAGCAGCGCTACCCATTCCTGCCAATGTGTGGAGTATTTTTCCCTGTGTCCAAACAATGGTATGTCTGCCAGTGTCTGGGATTTTAACGTGCAGACAGACGCTAATGCATGAGATGTCACACTGGGCTGTATGACTACAGCAAGAGAGTCTGTATCGAAAGCTGACTCTGGGAGAAAAATCCCTTGTCACACCGCGGAATCGAACCCGCGTCAGTATGGCACCTGGCGTGTCGGCTACACTCTCCACCCGCTGAGCTACTGTGCCATGTCCGATGGCTTCAGGATATCCGTTGTTTGAACTTCTGTGCAGCAAAGTCTGAAACGGATTTGTTTTCGTGTGTGCTGGGTTCGTTAGGCTTGGTGTATTGTGATTCGAGACATCCGATTTGTTGCCACAAACTGAACAGCATCAAGGCATCAGTGATTTGCGTCATCTCGACGTGCTGGGAACGTTGGTGTTCGGGACATCAACGTTGCTGCCGCAAAATAACCGGCATGAAGGCATCAGTGATTTGCGTCATCAGCAAGGTCATACAGCGTTGTAGGAAACAAGAGAACTGCCCCTCTGATGTCAGCTTCATAGGCTTAATTTTCTGGATATTCTTCCTTCCATTTGTATGATTTGTGTGGGTGTGGGCCTCTTTCATTGAGCTGTACCTGAAAACGTAATGAGCTTGTGAAAGCGCATAAAGCCACAGAGCACAGCAATCCAATATTATGTCTCTTACAAACCTGCCACCAGCACACCACAATGAACCAAAATTAAAGTGGCTTGTGCGACTGCTGACTGAAGTGTCTGTGATAAATAGATGATTGGTTTTTAACGCCCAGTCGACGGTGACGAAATTTCTGTAAAAAAACAACAAAAAACGGGTAGAACATAAAACCTCTAGAGCCAATGAGGTTTACACACATGATCAAACATTTATAAGGTTTATTCATGTTTATAGTGCACTGTAGATTGCCTACATATATTATCAAACATTTATGTGCACTGTCTGCATGCATTATCAAACATTTATGAGCGCTGCGTACATATATTATCAAGCATTTATGTGCATTGCCTACATGCATTATCAAACATTTATGTGTATAGTCTACATACATTATCAAACATTTATGTGCATTGTCTACATACATTATCAAACATTTATGTGCAATGTCTACACACATTATCAAACATTTATGTGCATTGTCTACATACATTATCAAACATTTATGTGCATTGTCTACATACATTATCAAACGTTTATGTGCATTGTCTACATACATTATCAAACATTTATTTGCATTGTCTACATACATTATCAAACGTTTATGTGCATTGTCTACATACATTATCAAACATTTATGTGCATTGTCTACATACATTATCAAACGTTTAGATGCACTGTCTATATACATGATCAAACATTTCTGTGCAGTGTCTACATACGTTATGAAACATTTAGATGCACAGTCTATATACACTATCAAATATTTTTATGCATTGTCTGCATACATTATCAAATATTTAGATGCACTGTCCATATACATTATCAAACATTTTTTATGCATTATCTGCATACATTATAAAATATTTAGATGCACTGTCTATATACATTATCAAACATTTATGTGCATTGTCTACATATATTATCAAATATTTATGGTCATTGTCAAATATACATTATCAAACGTTTAGATGCACTGTCTATATACATTATCAAACATTTCTGTGCATTGTCTACATACATTATCAAACATTTCTGTGCATTGTCTACATACATTATCAAACATTTCTGTGCATTGTCTACATACATTATCAAACATTTATATTCATTGTCTACATACATTATCAAACGTTTAGAAGCACTGTCTATATACATTATCAAACATTTCTGTGTAGTCTATACACACATTATCAAACATTTAGATGCACAATCTAAATACATTACCAAACATTTATGTGTACTGTAGATATACATTATCAAACATTTAGATTCACAGTCTATATATATTATCAAACATTTATGGATGATATACATATAAACATTTATCATGTATATATATATCAAAATATATATATATATATATATATATATATATATATATATATATATATACACATTATCAAACATTTAGATGCACAGTCTATATACATTATGAAACTTTTAGTTGCAATGTCTATCTACATTATCAAATAATACTGATAAATTATATTTATAATGCGCCTGACCCAATTCTAAAAACGAGCTCCAAGCACAGTACAGCTTCACGCCAGTCTCATAAAACATAGCTAAGAAATACAGGCATAAAAAAACAGGATCAAGGTAATACAATAGCATCTAATAAGACAATGATTATGAACAACTGAAAAAAGTACATTAATTAAAATCGCATAATTAAGTTTAAATCAAAACGCGGCTGTGTTTTACAAGATAATAAATAGGGAACGAGACAATAGTAAATGAACAACGGACAGTCAATAAAACAGCATACACGGAATAACTTAATTGGTGTAATTCTGAATAAATTAAATACACTAGCAATTCAACAATGAGGCATTCCCACGCACCCGCAAAACATTCGATTGTTCCATTTATATGTGACTTAAGCAACACGCCATAGCAATAAACTGAATAACACTATTAAGATCATCAGCCAAAACGAAAAAGCGACTCCAGTAAAAAAATAACGTCCGAGAATCAAACGTTTAAGTACACTGCCTACATGTAACCAACGATATCAAATATTCAAATGCACTGTCTACATACAATATCAAATGTATGTGTCCACTGTTCACATACATTGTCAAACATTCAGATGCACTGTCTACATACAATATCAAACGTTTGTGTCCACTGTTCACATACATTGTCAAACATCCAGATGCACTGTCTACATACAATACCAAAGGTATGTGTCCACTGTTCACATACATTGTCAAACATTCCGATGCACTGTCTACATACAATATCAAACGTTTGTGTCCACTGTTCACATACATTGTCAAACATTCAGATGCATTGTCTACATACAATATCAAACGTTTGTGTCCACTGTTCACATACATTGTCATACATTCAGATGCACTGTCTACATACAAAATCAAACGTTTGTGTGCACTGTTCGTATACATTGTCAAACATTCAGATGCACTGTCTACATACAATACCAAAGGTATGTGTCCACTGTTCACATACATTGTCAAACATTCAGATGCACTGTCTACATACAATATCAAACGTTTGTGTGCACTGTTCGTATACATTGTCAAACATTCAGATGCACTGTCTACATACAATATCAAACGTTTGTGTCCACTGTTCGTATACATTGTCAAACATTCAGATGCACTGTCTACATACAATATCAAACGTTTGTGTGCACTGTTCGTATACATTGTCAAACATTCAGATGCACGGTCTATATAGACCTACATTATCAAGCATTTAATAATAAAATTACCTCTTATAAAGCGTTTTTTGTTTGTTGTTGTTGCTTTTTGTTTGTTTGTTTGTTTGTTTGGCTTTGTATGTGTGTGTGCGTGTGTGCGTGCGTGCGTGTGTGCGTGTGTATGTGTGTGTGTGTGTGTGTGTGTGTGTGTGTGTGTGTGTGTGTGTGTGTGTGTGTGTGTGTGTGTGTGTGTGTGTGTGTTCAAAACAAAACTTCAGTGGGCTAACACACACCACTCACGCATTTCGATGCACGTTGACATTTACATACTCTGTTGTCACAGCAATGGTCTTGGGTCCTCCTGGGCCTGTAGTATCAAACATTTAGATGCACACACACACATATATATATATGATCAAACGTTTAGATGCACTGTCTGCATGCATAGTTCTTGGACATTTAGATGCACTATCTTCACATATTTCCAGACATTTAATTGCACCGTCTTCACATATCAAACATGTAGGTGCATTGTCTTCATAGGCCTCCATTACTAAACATGTGGAAATACCGTCTACAGGCGTAGATGCACTGTCCACATATGACTATTAAACATTTGAAAGCATTTGCGTTCACATATTATCAAACATTTGGAAGCACTGTCATCACACATTATTAAACGTTTAATTGCACTTTCTTCATATACTATCAAACATTTGGAAGCACTGTCATCACACATTATTAAATGTTTAATTGCACTTTCTTCATATACTATCAAACATTTGGAAGCACTGTCATCACACATTATTAAATGTTTAATTGCACTTTCTTCATATACTATCAAACATTTGGAAGCACTGTCATCACACATTATTAAATGTTTAATTGCACTTTCTTCATATACTATCAAACGTTTGGAAGCACTGTCTTCACAGGCCTACATTATCAAATATTTTGCCGCACAGTCTACATTCATTATCAAATATTTAGATGCACAGTCTAAATACATTGTCAAACATTTAGATGTACTGCGTTCATGCATAATTACTAAACATTTTGAGCACTGTCTTCACAAATTATCAAACATCTGGTTAAACTGTCTTCACATACTGTCAAACATTTGGATAAACTGTCTTCGTACATATCAAACATTTGAGTGCACTGCCTTCACACATCATCAAACATTTGAGTGCACTGTCGTCACACATCATCAAACATTTGAGTGCACTGTCGTCACACATCATCAAACATTTGAGTGCACTGTCGTCACACATCATCAAACATTTGAGTGCACTGTCGTCACACATCATCAAACATTTGAGTGCACTGTCGTCACACATCATCAAACATTTGAGTGCACTGTCGTCACACATCATCAAACATTTGAGTGCACTGTCGTCACACATCATCAAACATTTGAGTGCACTGCCTTCACACATCATCAAACATTTGAGTGCACTGTCGTCACACATCATCAAACATTTGAGTGCACTGTCTTCACACATATCAAACATTTGAGTGCACTGTCGTCACACATCATCAAACATTTGAGTGCACTGTCTTCACACATCATCAAACATTTGAGGGCACTGTCTTCACACATCATCAAACATTTGAGTGCACTGTCTTCACACATCATCAAACATTTGAGTGCACTGTCTTCACACATCATCAAACATTTGAGGGCACTGTCTTCACACATCATCAAACATATAAGTGCACTCTCTTGCGTACTATAAAATATTTGAGTGTACTGTCTTTACACATTACCAAACATGGAGCCAGTGGAACGATGGAGGTATGTACAGCATACAATGTCAGAGTTCCTCCTTTGTGAGAACAAAGCTGGTGGCATGACTGTGCAGCGTTGAAGGCTGTCTGGCGGATGCTGTGACGCTGGAAGAAAACACAAACAGGAACTTACAATCAGAACTGTGTAAGTCTGCTGTTCCACTAGTGGAGGGAATCAGGAAAGGTGACACGTTTGTCGACAAGGTCAGCGGAGAGATTTGCACACAGGACTCTTGCGATGGAACACACAGCAGGTGTACTATGAGTAGCGGCTTCTGAATCAGGCGAGTATTAGATCATAGGTTACAAAACCCGTAGTCTACTGAAAGAGGTATCCAAGGAATGAGTGAACAACTGTTGGGGAGACCGACAAAATAGAACAGATGTAGGGAAATGTACTCACCTATACGACAAAACACAAGGAACAATGAAACACAAGCGCTTTCAACACAATAGTGAGGGTTAGTACACGGGTGGTAGTGGTAGTGGTGGTGGTTAGGGAACCATTTTCTCTCGTGACGTCAGCGATTCGTGTGCGGATCAGAGGTCGAGGTCAGAGGTTACGAAGATTGTTTACCACATGACTCAAGTTTTTCGTCTACTGCTGCGTTCTCACCACAGTGGATTCGTAGGGACCATTTGACTTTATTTTGCTATGTAAACATTAAACTTTTACTTTTCTTT
>JABMCL010003397.1:40000-42500 GCA_018857735.1 Alviniconcha marisindica | reverse complement strand
GGGATTCGAACCCGCGACCTTTCAATCACGAGTCCGGCGCTCTAACCACTGAGTTATCCCCGCTCCCCAAAGCAGATCTTTTTGCAGCGTGTGGTTTGATGGCGCGTGGTGCAGCTGGATCAATGGGACGCCGACATCTGGACCGGCAGACAATGAAGAGCGGCATCGGTCAATGAGCTGATTACCTGCTGTCACATCTCTTGTCCTCTGCTTAGGCACGGCGCTAATTAATCCATCTTCACGCTGCTTCGATTTGCCACGGCTCTAATTAATCCATCTTCATGCTACTTCCATTTGCCACGGGGGGGGGAAAAGCTAGGTGTTAATTTATAATGTTTCTAACGTATTGTGTTCACATAAACAGGACTGAGTGCTTCTCCATATATTTGGGCAAAGGTCTTCGTGTTGTTATGAGTAGGTAATCAGTGGGACAGACTACTTAACACATGCTGAGAACGAGCGATGGATTGGACATGTTTGACAAAGGTGTGAATGTGAAGAAGTGATTTTTGTGCCAGTGTGTACTGTATTAACAGCGACTGACGACAACCTCGCTGTGATGCGTTCAAGTTAATCAATAAAAGTTATGGGGCGTCTCGTGAGCAGATGGTGCGATGTGCAAACAGCTAAGCAATGCATTGTCTGAACAGAAGCTGGTGACGAAGCGGCTGGAAAATCACTGGACCGATAACAGGTTCTTTTTCTCCATCTCCGTTTGACGTTAATTTTGTTGTCCGGATTAATATGCTATACTGACTCAGTACATTTTTTGACGAGTTCGTAAATCAAATGGAATTTATAATTATCGCCGATGACACGTTATTGTTGAGCAGCAGATCTTTATATTAGTATGGGTTCACAGTCGGTTGCTGAATGTAGGTAAACTGGAACCTACATCAGTATGGGTTCCCAGCCGGGCTCCTCTGCTGACTGTAGTTAAACAGGAACCTGGAACGTTTCGCCCGGCACTCCGCAAGTCCTCTAACTTATTGTGAATGAAAGGGTGTGGTTGTTCATGAAGGGTGTGATTTTCAGTGGACTGACGTGATTTTCAAAGAAGTGTGGGGTGATTTTCAAAGATGTGTTGGGTGATTTTCAAAGAAATGTGGGGTGATTTTAAACTGTTATTGAAAGTGTGACGCAATGGAAGGGTGTAGTTGCCAATGGAAAAATGGGGTTGTCAATGCAAACGTGTGACTCAACAACAAATGTTTTAAATGGGGTTGTCAATGCAAACGTGTGACTCAACAACAAATGTTGCACAAACAAATGGTATGATTTTCATTGAAAAGTGTGCTTTCTGTGGAATGGTGTGATTTTCATTGAAAAGTGTGCTTTCTGTGGAATGCTGTGATTTTCAAAGAGGGGTGTGCTTTCTGTTGACAGATTTTGTTGTTAATGGACAATTGGGACAATCTATAGAAAGATGTCCTTGCCGATGGGATGGTGTGAGTGACAACACAAAACTGTCACTGTCATTCAAAAGGTGTGATTTTCAGTGAAGTGCGTGGTTTTCAATGGAACGTTTTGAGGGGGTGTATATCGACAGAAGGGTGTGACGTTTCGTAGATGGTGTGGTGGTCAGTGCAGACACCTGACTGTTCACAATACCATCCTTCCCGCGGTCAGCGCTCTGTCTCTTTCCAGGTTCCAGTTGCTGCAATAAACCCCTGTCGTGCTGTCTCAGCTCTTCCACGTCTTCCTCGTAGACCTTTCTCTTTTCACAACCCAGCTCTTCCAAATCTTCCATGTGGACCTTTCTCTTTTCACAACCCAGCTCTTCCACGTCTTCCTCGTGACCTTTCTCTTTTCACAACCCAGCTCCCATTCCACGTCTTCATCTCTGTAGACCTTTCTCTTTTCACAACCCAGCTCTTCCACGTCTTCCTCGTAGCCTTTCTCTTTCAACCCAGCTCTTCCAGTCTTCCTCGTAGACCTTTCTCTTTTCAGCCCCCGTTTCCGAGACCTTCTTCTTTTCACAACCCAGCTCTTTCAAATCTTCCATGTGGACCTTTTTCTTTTCACAACCCAGCTCTTTCAAATCTTCCATGTGGACCTTTTTCTTTTCACAACCCAGCTCTTTCAAATCTTCCATGTGGACCTTTTTCTTTTCACAACCCAGCTCCTCCACGTCTTCCTCGTAGGGCCTTTTCTTTTCACAAACTTCCAGCTCTTTCAAATCTTCCTCAGTGGACCTTTTCTTTCACAACCCCCCTGTTTCTCCCCGCTTTTCTTCTGTGGATTTTTCCAGCTCGTCTTTGTGTGTTGTAGTTTGTTGTGTTGTGTTGTGTGTGTTGTGTGTGGTGTGTGTGTGTGTGTGTGTGTGTGTGTGTGTGTGTGTGTGTGTGTGCATTTAAATCTTTTGTCGAAACACGTGCACAAGTGTGTGTTTAAAATAATTTGAAAGCGCTTGGCGTTATTACAAGTTAGGCGCGCTAAATGCGCAGTAGTAGTAGTAGTAGTAGTAGTAGTAGTAGTAGTAGTAGTAGTAGTAGTAGTA
>JABMCL010003397.1:17500-35000 GCA_018857735.1 Alviniconcha marisindica | reverse complement strand
TAGGGCTGGTGTGAATGTGGGATTGGTGTGTGTATAGCTGGTGTGAATGTGGGACTGGTGTGTGTGTAGCTGGTGTGAATGTGGGACTGGTGTGTGTAGGGCTGGTGTGAATGTGGGACTGGTGTGTGTAGGGCTGGTGTCAATGTGGGACTGGTGTGTGTGTAGCTGGTGTCAATGTGAGACCGGTGTGTGTAGGGCTGGTGTGAATGTGGGACTGGTGTGTGTAGGGCTGGTGTGAATGTGGGACTGGTGTGTGTAGGGCTGGTGTCAATGTGGGACAGGTGTGTGTAGGGCTGGTGTGAATGTGGGACTGGTGTGTGTAGGGCTGGTGTGAATGTGGGATTGGTGTGTGTATAGCTGGTGTGAATGTGGGACTGGTGTGTGTGTAGCTGGTGTGAATGTGGGACTGGTGTGTGTAGGGCTGGTGTGAATGTGGGACTGGTGTGTGTAGGTCTGGTGTGAATGTGGAACTGTTGTGTGGAGGTCTGGTGTGAATGTGGGACTGGTGTGTGTAGGTCTGGTGTGAATGTGGGACTGGTGTGTGTGTGGCTGATTTGTAAGGGGTGTGTGTGGGGGGGGGGGGATCTGTACGTGATGGCTAGGACTTGTGGTGGTTTAAAACTGTGATGCTTGTGGCTGCTCTGTGTGATGCCGGTCTATTTAAATGTGGGTAGTCTATGTGTGGTTGTATGTACCTGGCATGCATGTAAACTTGTATGTGGCTGGCATGCACCACTTGTATATGGCTGGCATGCACCACTTGTATGTGGCTGTTTTGTTCGTGACTGGCATGTATGTAGCTGTTTTGTAGGTTGTCATGGCTGATCTGTACGTGAGTGTTGTGTACCTGGCCCTTGCTGCTCTGCACGTGACTTCTGTTTGTGGCTGTGGCTGCTCTGTACGTGACTTCTGTTTGTGGCTGTGGCTGCTCTGTACGTGACTTCTGTTTGTGGCTGTGGCTGCTCTGTACGTGACTTCTGTTTGTAGCTGTGGCTGCTCTGTACGTGACTTCTGTTTGTGGCTGTGGCTGTTATGTACGTGACGTCTGTTTGTGGCTGTGGCTGTTTAGTACGTGACTTCTGTTTGTGGCTGTGGATGTTCTGTACGTGGTTTCTGTTTGTGGCTGTTCTGTACGTGACTTCTGTTTGTGGCTGTGGCTGTTCTGTACGTGGCTTCTGTTTGTGGCTGTCCTGTACGTGACTTCTGTTTGTGGTTGTGGCTGTTTTGTACGTTACTCTTCTGTACGTGGCCGTGGATTTTCAGTGGCTTGGCTGTTCTGTTGTATGTGATGTTCTCTATACATGGCCTTTCTGAACATGGATTTTCTGTGCGTGGCTGTTGTGTACGTGACTGTTCTGGACGTGGCTGTTGTGTACGTGACTGTTCTGGACGTCGCTGTTGTGTACGTGACTGTTCTGGACGTCGCTGTTGTGTACGTGACTGTTCTGGACGTGGCTGCTGTGTACGTGACTGTCTTGGGCGTGGCTGCTGTGTACGTGACTGTTCGCTGTGTGGTTGCTGTGTACGTGACTGTTCTGGACGTGGCTGTTATTTACGTGCTTGTTCTGTACGTGGCTTTTCTTTTCTTTTCTTTTTTATCTGACTGTTCTGAACGTGACTGTTCTGCACGTGACCTTTCTGTGCAATACTGAGCTACAGCATAAGGCTGGCATGCAGAACCTGTACGTGACTGCTCTGTATGTGGCATTCCTGCGCGTGGCCTTTCTCTTTGTGTGTGTGTGGGGGGGGGGGGGGGGGGCGCTGTATGTAGCTGTTGTGCGGGTGGTCGTTGCGTAGGTGGCTGTTGTGTACATCTGTGCAGATGACGTGTATTTCAGTGTGATGAGCGCGCTGCACGTGGCGGGCGTGCAGCACGTGTATGTGCACGGTGACGTGGAGCCGACGGGCAGGTGGTGGGCAGAGCTGCGGACAGAGAACGTCACCTTCGTCACCCTGCAGACACCGGAAACCGTCTTCCAGCAGCCCGTCGACCGGACTGTCCACGCCAGCTTTATCGTCCGGTGAGGTCATGTTTTAGTGGGTCACTATAGCGTCACCCTCACAGCTATATCGTCCAGTAAGGTTATATTTTAGTTGTTGATCGCTTTTATATGGCACTATTCTCCGCTTTGAGAGGGTCACTATAGCGTCAGCCTGACAGCTATAGCGTCCGGTGAGGTCATGTTTCAGTGGATCACTATAGCGTCTTCCTCACAGCTATATCTTCCGCTAAGGTCATATTTCAGTAGGTCGTTATCATCAACCTGCCAGCGATACTGCGTGATGAAATCCGGTACAGACACAGGCAGATATCGAACCAAAAACCAGTGTTCACCTTTCACTTTCTGACGCACACCACCGCCCTTTGTACCGCCATCAACACTTTCTGACACACACCACCGCCCTGTCCTTTCAGCTACAACGTGCTGTACAAATACGGCGGGGTGTACTAGCCAGAGTACATCAGCACTTTTTAACACGTACCGCTTCCATGTCCTTTCAGCTACAGCGTGCTGTACAAATACGGCGGGGTGTACCAGGACTGGGACGTGGTGTGGGTGAACGAGATCCCGGACTGGCTGTTGGGCTACCCGGCTGTGGTCAGTCCCCAATGGCCTCGCTACGGCGACTGGCCCGACACGCTCAACCTGGGCGTGCTCCTGGCCCGTCGGCACGCGCCCTTCCTGCGTCACTTCCTGTCGACCTACCGCTACTTCCGGGAGGGGGACTTGAATTGGAACGCCGTGTTGATGCCCTACAGGACGTATGAGTGGTACCCAGACACGCTTTACCTGGACAGGCATTTGCAGGTGGGGTCAGTTGTTGACACTGTTGTTGTAGCCATTGTCGTCTGCTTTTTCGTGGTCATTTACTGCTCATTATCACCATCGTCGTCATCATAAACATCTCCAGTGTCTTCGTCAGCAAACTGTCTTCTTTTTTTGTATCGATAGAATCGAAAGTAAAGCAATTAAATTAGCCATTGGTGTTCTGGTGCATACAAATACCAGCAAATCTTACGCAGAAGCAGGAATGATATCTCTCTCCGAACAACATAAACTGGCGATTTCAAAATATGTTATCAGAAGTCTTGCAGTCATTAATTCGGTAACAGAAGAATTTTTTATAGATTCAAATAAAGACTATCCCAAAAGTGCTCAAAACATATCATCTATTCAGCCAATCAGAAATTATATAAACGATTTGATTAACGAATGTAACATAGATATTAAATCAATTCCAGTTCTCCCTATATCACTTCAAATGCCAGAGTGGGAACACATAAATGCCAAATTCGATACTGATTATACTGATTTGAAGAAAAGTAAATCTACAAACATTTTAGCTATGCAAGTAAGAGAACATCTAAATTATAAATATCAAAAGCATATTAAGATTTTTACTGATGGTTCCGTTCTGGACTCATTAGACAGTGGAGCAGGATTCGTTATTCCTGAATTAAAAGTGCAGAAGTCTTTTTACTTAGGGAAGGGTTTTTCCATATTTACATCTGAGTTATATGCAATATTAATGGCATTAAACTACATATGCAATATTCAGTTAGCAATATATAATTTTGTGATCTGTGTTGACTCAAAATCAGTTCTCTGTGCATTGAAAAGCTGGAACTGTAAAATGAGAGGGGATATATTTTATGAAGTAAATATTTAATACATTGTATCATGTACAAGGGTATTGGGATTGAGTTTTGTTGGATACCGTCTGATTGTGGTCTTTATTGGAATGAAATATCAGATAAATTAGCTAAACAAGGTGCAATGAAAAACATGTCTGAGATATCATCCAATAACCTACTACTCTCATCTCATGAGATTAATTCACTATTAAGAAGACTGTATATAAACGAATTGAAAAAAGTAAATTTGCGATACCTTCTTGTTCTAGATATTTAGCAAGAGTAATATACAAGTTACGTTTAAATTCATGGAACACTAAATATTCACAGAATGTGACATGCGTTTGTAAAAATATCTTATCTGTTAAACACATACTGCTTGAATGTCCTTTTACTACACAGTTATTTCAGAAAAATGGATATGACTTAAATGCTTACAACAATGTAAGAGATATTTTGTATAATACTGATGTTATTACTAATATTGTCAGACCGATTGTTCATAGTCCTGTGGAAAATTATTATAAATAATAATTATATGTTACCTCGATGTGACAGACATAAAATAGCATTTTGATTGATTGACTCTTTTTTTGTTTGAATTATCAATATTGTTATCATTGTTATCGTGAAGTCTTTGTCGAACCGATGTTCATTGTAAGCATACTTTCCTGTGGCCTAAGGACTGATGTGGGGCAACCTCCAGGTTTTTTGTAGTGTGTAATCTCTTACGTGGTATTAGAGTTTGTAATCTCTTACGTGGTACTAGAGTTTGTGATCTCTTACGTGGTACTAGAGTTTGTGATCTCTTACGTGGTACTAGAGTTTGTAATCTCTTACGTGGTACTAGAGTTTGTAATCTCTTACGTGGTACTAGAGCTTGTAATCTCTTACGTGGTACTAGAGTTTGTAATCTATTACGTGGTACTAGAGTTTGTAATCTCTTACGTGGTACTAGAGTTTGTAATCTATTACGTGGTACTAGAGTTTGTAATCTCTTACGTGGTACCAGAGCTTGTAATCTCTTACGTGGTACTAGAGTTTGTAATCTATTACGTGGTACTAGAGTTTGTAATCTATTACGTGGTACTAGAGTTTGTAATCTATTACGTGGTACTAGTCAATGACAACGATGGACTTCGGGCGGAAGCTGAGACTGAAGGCAACACTTCCCCAAACCTGTCTCTGTTGCAGGCCATTTGCTCTCACGGCGCGTGTCACTCCACCTGGGCCGACGACTACAACAGCCGCACCACCGTGGACAGCGACAACTACCCATCACAAGCGGCGCCGCCCTTCAGTCTGAACGAGGTGCGAGCTGTCCACTTCCGGGCTCCCAGGATTCCAGAGGCCCTCGCCAGACCTAGTGCCATCCTCAACACCACCTCACCAACCTTCGCCCACATCGGACGTTACGTGCTGCAGCGGAGCGGCAGGACAGACTTGTTGGAGGGGTGACATCGGACACCGTTAGAGCGGACCTGTTGGAGGGGTGACATCGGACACCGTTAGAGCGGACCTGTTGGAAGGGTGACATCGGACACTGTTAGAGCGGACCTGTTGGAGGGGTGACATCGGACACCGTTAGAGCGGACCTGTTGGAGGGGTGACATCGGACACCGTTAGAGCGGACCTGTTGGAGGGGTGACATCGGACACTGTTAGAGCGGACCTGTTGGAGGGGTGACATCGGACACCGTTAGAGCGGACCTGTTGGAGGGGTGACATCGGACACCGTTAGAGCGGACCTGTTGGAGGGGTGACATCGGACACTGTTAGAGCGGACCTGTTGGAGGGGTGACATCGGAACGTTAGGCGGACCTGTGAAGGGGACATCGACCTGGAATTGCAGATAGGGGTGACATCCGACACTGTGTGGTCTTGTTGGAGGGTGACATCGGACACTGTGTTAGAGCAGACTTGTTAGAGGGTGACATCGGACACTGTGTTAGAGAAGACTTGTTAGAGGGGTGACATCAGACACTGTGTTAGAGCGGACCTGTTAGGGGGGGTGACATCGGACACTGTGTTAGAGAAGACTTGTTAGAGGGGTGACATCAGACACTGTGTTAGAGCGGACTTGTTAGAGGGGTGACATCGGACACTGTGTTAGAGAAGACTTGTTAGAGGGTGACATCGGACACTGTGTTAGAGCGGACCTGTTAGAGGGGTGACATCAGACACTGTGTTAGAGAAGACTTGTTAGAGGGGTGACATCAGACACTGTGTTAGAGCGGACTTGTTAGAGGGTGACATCAGACACTGTGTTAGAGAAGACTTGTTAGAGGGTGACATCAGACACTGTGTTTGAGCAGACTTGTTAGAGGGGTGACATCGGACACTGTGTTTGAGCGGACTGGTCGGAGGGTGACATCGGACACTGTGTTTGAGCGGACTGGGTTTGAGGGGTGACATCGGACACTGTGTTTGAGCGGACTGGTCGGATGGGGTGACATCGGACACTGTGTTTGAGCGGACTGGTCGGATGGGGTGACATCGGACACTGTGTTTGAGCGGACTGGTCGGATGGGGTGACATCGGACACTGTGTTTGAGCGGACTGGTCGGATGGGGTGACATCGGACACTGTGCTTTAGAGCGACATATGGACTGAGTGGAAGACCGTACTTCCCGTTCTCTCACAGGAGTTTCTGGCGTCAAGGATCACTCTGTCAATTTTCGCTGGCTCTTCCTCGGTGCTTTGGTTTCCTCCGAGAAGCGCGACTTCAAGGTAAATTACTTTCTTCTGCTCAAGTTCGTCATGACGTCTCCAGCTACACAGTCGTTCTGATGGAACTGCCCCTTGTGGGATGGATAAAGCGGTACTGAATGGAATGGAGTTCCAGTTTTGACATGTGTAGCAAACTGTATTCTGAGAGATCTGACATATACTTTTTTTTCAGTCGAGAAAGGAAAAGAACAAATAACGTATTTTAAGTCACTCTTCTCGAGTCCCGCGAATGTGGCGCCATGTTTGTTGGGCCGTGAGACACCTCCAGCCATTGGACACAAGTCCCTGAATGTGACGCCATGTTTGTTGGGCCCTGAGACACCTCCAGCCATTGGACACAAGTCCCCTGAATGTGGCGCCATGTTTGTCAGACTGTGAGACACCTCCGGCCATTGGACACAAGTCCCGCCAGCACTCCATACGAACGGTGATTCTCAGTTGCCATAGTAACGCGTTATACTGACGTTGGTGTTAAGACACGCACGTCACACAGTAGGCTAGCCCTGTGGTCGAGCTAAAGGCACTGGTGTGTGTCTGCACCACTGGTGTGTGTCTGCACTGATGTGTGTCTGCACTGGTGTATGTCTGCACCACTGGTGTGTGTCTTCACCACTGTTGAGTGTCTGCACTGGTGTGTGTCTGGACTGGCGTGTGTCTGCACTGGTGTATGTCTGCACTGGCGTGTGTCTGCACTGGTGTATGTCTGCACCACTAGTGAGTGTCTTCACCACTGTTGAATGTCTGCACTGGTGTATGTCTGCATCACTGGTGTGTGTCTGCACTGGTGTGTGTCTGCACTGGTGTGTGTCTGCACTGGTGTATGTCTGCACCATTGGTGTGTGTCTTCACCACTGTTGAGTGTCTGCATTGTTGTATGTCTGCACCACTGGTGTGTGTCTGCACTGGTGTATGTCTGCACCACTGGTGTGCGTCTGCACTGGTGTGTGTCTGCACTGTTGAGTGTCTGCACTGGTGTATGTCTGCACCACTGGTGTGTGTCTGCACTGGTGTATGTCTGACCCACTGGTGTGTCTGCACTGTTGAGTGTCTGCACTGGTGTATGTCTGCACCACTGGTGTGTGTCTGCACTGGTGTATGTCTGACCCACTGGTGTGTGTCTTCACCACTGTTGAGTGTCTGCACCACTGGTGTGTGTCTGGATCACTACGCCATCTGAACACAGCAGGCCTGTACTACAGGACTTAGCTAATCCACACTGATCATATATATATTCATTTATTTATTTATGTGTGTGTGTCTCATGTCCATTATGAAGGGCGTAGGCCCTCAGAGGTTATTGTTTAGAATTCTAAATAAACTTGAAGCACAAATCCGGATTGGGTGTAGTATTCTGTGGTTGTAACATGGACTACAGCGTGTGCGTGCGTGCGTGCGTGCGTGCGTGTGTGTGTGTGTGTGTGTGTGTGTGTGTGTACGCATGTGCTCTTGTTTTCTGTTTCTCTGCTTATTGCTTAATTATTGTTTTTATTGTTGTTTAAGTGTATCTGCTTTCAGTTTCGTTCTTTTCTGCTAATTCGATTTAGCAGTTTGCTTACAAACTGATATATAATTATGCTTATTTTCATGTTATATATATTGAACCATGTTGTGTTGAAAGGAGTGTGTCTGGAGTCTATCACCACCCAAACCATAAGATGCCCGGCCCTTATCCAGCTTGACAGAACAACACCTGATGAGACAGAGAAAGGGAACGGGAGGAAAACAAGAACAGCAAGGAAAACCCTGGTGAACAGGCAAAGTCCCTGGCGAGGTCAAGGCCTGTGTGTGTGTGTGTGTGGTGGGGGGGGGGAAGGGGCAGCGGTGAGGGTGTGTGGGAGTGGGGGGGCAGGGTGGGTGGTGGGGGGGGGGAAGGGAGGCAGCAGGGGTGGATGGGGTGGTGGGGAGGGAAGGGGTGGGGTAGGAGGGAAGGGCAGCAGAGTGGATGGGTGTGGGGGAGGGGTGGGAGGGGGAAGGGCACAGGTGGTGGATGTGGTGTGGTGGTGGATTGGGGAAAGGGTGGAGGGCGGAGGGGGGAAGGGACAGCGGGGGTGGATGGGTATGGAGAGTGGAAGAGGGGGGGGGGGGCTCTTGCGAACTGGCCTGACTATTCTACAAAAACGACAACTTGGCAGTGCATGAGCAGAAGCAGCTGGCCAGTCAGACGACCCAGAGAGCCGGCAGAGGGTCTGGGTCAGGTGTGCAGCCAGGCTGGCTACAGTTAGGCATTCTCGGTGACCCTGACTCCTCTTCTTATGCTGACGCTTCTGGCTTCTTCTTCTTCTTTTCTTGATGGCCACGTACGGAGAGGAACAGTTCTATTCTTTGTGTTGTATTAAGTGTGTTTTTGTTGTTGCTGTTGTTACTGATTTTTGTTTTTGTTTGTTTGTTTGTTTGTTTGTGGTTGTTTTTTGTGTTTGTTTTAGGAATGAGTGAACAACTGCTGGTGAGGTTGACAAAATAGAACAGATCCAGGGAAGTGTACTCACCAATACGACAAAACACAAGGAAACAATAGCACACGAGCGGTTTTGTCTTCTTCGGGTGTAAGAAGAGAGACAGACAACAAAAGAAGAAGGAAGCAAAGAAGAGGATAGACAAGAAGGAGCTGATGTAAAACAATATTAAGATTTTTGTACAAAAAGTTTCACTCCTGTAGAATCTCATGCGAGCGCAGTGAGTCTGCACGAGAGCGGAGAATAGCGCTGTATAAAAGCGATCAACAACAAAACAACACAACACAACAAAACACAACAAAACACAACACAACTGTATTGCCAAGCGTCAGTGTTATTCACTTATTGTGCAAGGAATGTTTGATGGCACCAAGTTCGCTCACCGCACACTGACGCAATAATGAAACAACAATATCATATTTGATAGCTCTGGCTGTCAGTAAGGGGTGGGGGGTGGTGGTGGGTGGGGTGGGAGGGGGGGGTAGTTGTCTGTGTCCGCAGCAGCCCAACGTGGGGGGTAGTTGTCTGTGTCCGCAGCAGCCCAACGTGGAATGAAGAAAGCAGCGGTCAGCTATAGGCATACATTGTGATGGGGAGGGGGTGGGTGTTGGGGGGGGTGGGTGGATATTGGGAAGGAGGGGGTGGATGTTGGGGAGGGAGGGGTGGATGTTGGGGAGGGAGTAGATGTTGGGGAGGAGGGGGGTGGATGTTGGGGAATAGGTGAATGTTGAGGAAGAGGGGTTGGATGTTGGGGGAGGGTGGGTGTTGGGGGGTGGGGTGGATATTGGGAAGGAGGGGGTGGATGTTGGGGGGTGGGGTGAATATTGGGAAGGAGGGGTGGTGTTGGGGAGGAGGGGGTGGATGTTGGGGAGGAGGGGGTGGATGTTGGGAGGGGGTGGATGTTGGGTGGATGTTGCGGAAGGAGGGGTGGATGTTGGGAGGACGGGGTGGATGCTGGGCAGAGAGGGTGGATGTTGAGGAGGAGGGGGTGGATGTTTGGGAGGAGGGGATGGATGTTGGGGGAGGAGGGGGTGGATGCTGGGGAGGGGGCGGATGCTGCGGAGGGGTGGATGATGCGAGGGGGTGGATGTTGGGGTGAGGGGGTGGAGTAGGGGGAGGGAGTGGATGCTGGGGAGAAGGGGTGGATGCTGGGGGGTGGATGCTGGGGAGGAGGGGTAGATGCGGGGGGGGGTGGATGCTGGGGAGGAGGGGTGGATGCTAGGGGATGGATGCTGGGAGGAGGGGTGGATGCTGGGGGTGGATGCTGGGGATGGATGCTGGGGAGGGGGTGGATGCTGGGGAGAGGTGGATGCTGGGGGGTGGATGCTGGGGAGGGGTGGTTGGGGGGATGCTGGGGAGGAGGGGTGGATGCTAGGGGATGGATGCTGGGGAGGAGGGGGTGGATGCTGGGGGGTGGATGCTGGGGGGGAGGAGGGGTGGATGCTGGGAGGGTGGATGCTGGGGGGAGGGTGGATGCTGGGGAGGGGTGGATGCGGGGAGAGGATGGATGCTGGGGAGGAGGGTGGATGCTGGGGTGGATGCTGGGAGGAGGGTGGAATGCTGGGGGTGGATGCTGGGAGGAGGGGTGGATGCTGGGGAGGAGAGGGGATGCTGGGGGATGGATGCTGGGGAGGGGGGTGGATCCCTGGGGGTGGATGCTGGGGAAGGGGTGGAGCTGGGGGTGGATGCTGGGGAGGATGCGCTGGAGGGGGGGTGGATGCTGGGGAGGAGGGGTGGATGCTGGGGGGTGGATGCTGGGGAGGGGGGTGGATGCTGGGGAGGTGGAAATGTCGGGGGGAGTGGGATGTGATGCTGGGAGGGTGGATGCTGGGGAGGAGGGGTGGATGCTGGGGGTGGATGCTGGGGGGTGGATGCTGGGGGTGATGCTGGAGGGGTGGATGCTGGGGTGGAGGGGTGGATGCTGGGGGGTGGATGCTGGGGGGGTGGATGTGGGGGGAGGGGTGGATGCTGGGGGGGATGCTGGAGGGAGGGGTGATGCTGGGGGTGGATGCTGGGGGAGGAGGGGTGGATGCTGGGGGGTGGATGCTGGGAAGGAGGGGTGGATGCTGGGGGGAGCTGGGGAGGGGGTGGATGCTGGGGGTGGATGCTGGGGGGTGGATGCTGGGGAGTGGATGCTGGGGGGGGTGGATGCTGGGGGGTGGATGCTGGGAAGGAGGGGTGGATGCTGGGGGTGGATGCTGGGAGGAGGGGTGGATGCTGGGGGTGGATGCTGGGGGGTGGATGCTGGGGAGGAGGGGTGGATGTGGGGGGTGGATGCTGGGGAGGAGGGGTGGATGCTGGGGGTGGAGCTGGGGGTGGATGCTGGGGAGGAGGGGTGGATGCTGGGGGTGGATGATGCGGGAGGGGGTGCTGCGGGGAGGGGGGGGCGGGGGTTAGCGGGCTACCGTTCTGATGACCGATACCTGATTTGTTATGGATAAAGTTGAGCCAAGATGTTGGTGTTTGTTCACAGTCAACAATATCACGGGCTCTCTCTCTCTCTCTCTCTCTCTCTCTCTCTCCCCCTTTTTCTCTCTCTCTCCCCAAAAATATGACAAGAATAAAATCAGAACGTTGAAAGTAATTGACCAACCCCTACCACACACCACACACACATCGCCATTGCACACAATACCGCTACATGCATGATAGACAAAAGCAGTCTACAGTTATTCATGTTCAGGGCACACAGGCACACGCACACACAAACGCACGCACACACGCACGCACACACACACACACACACACACACACACACACACACACACACACACACACACACACACACACACACACACACACATGCAAACACACACACACACACCACACACAAAACACCACACACACACACACACACACACACAATGCAAACACACACACACACACATGAAAACACACAACACACACACACACACACACACCCCCACACACAACACACACACACACACACACACACACACACAGATGAAAACACACACACACCACACACAGATGCAAACACACACACACACATACACACACATGCAAACACACATGCAAACACACACACACACACACACACACACACACACACACACACACACACACACACACACACACAGCAGAGAGCCAAACGTCTTTCCCGTTGTGTGCTTGGTGCTGTAGCTGTGGCGTGGGCCCTCTCCTGACGACGCCGTGTTGAAGTACAGTGTCGCTTTACGTCTACAGAGACCTCAAGGACTACACGGGACGGGGAGCCCAGGACGGCCACCTCCATTTTCACACACCTCTTCAGCTCTGATGCATTGTGGGCCTGCGACGTCATTTCGCACTCCTGCACTACCACGCACTCTCTGCCCTTCGTTCCCTGACCTCCGGTCCTGCTGGACCCGGATGTAGGGCCTCTGACGTCAGCTATGCACTGCAGCATGCACTAAGATGTGTTCGCTGTCTGAAGTTAGGTGGTCGCTGGTTCTACTGAAACCTCTGCGGGGGCTACGACGCCATCTGCCTGCTCCTACACTACGACGTGTCCTGTCTGTTGCTCTGTGATGGCTGGTCCCACTGAACCCTCTGGTGGTCCCGAGCCGTCAACTGCGTATTCCTGCACTACGACGTGTCCTGTCTGTTGCTCTGTGATGGCTGGTCCCACTGAACCCTCTATTGGTCCCGCTCTGTCAAGTGTGTATTCCCGCACTACGACGGGCGTTGCCCACTTTTTCTTTATAGCCAGCTGGGGAGGAGAAGGTCATTATTATGTAGGTGGCGCGAACTGACCCATAAAGGGTACTTTTATGTAGGCGACAAAAACTGACCCATGAAGGATACGTTTATGTAGCCCACAAGAACTGACCCATGAAGGATACGTTTATGTAGCCCACAAGAACTGACCCATGAAGGGTAATTTTATGTAGGCAACGTAAACTGACCGATAAAAGGTATTTATTTTAGCGACGTAAACTGACCCATAAAAGGTACTTTAATGTAGGCAACGTTAGCTCATCCGTCAATGGAAAGTGTACAATACTGCCAACAGGCAGAGAGATTTCCAGCGTAGCTGTAGAGAGGTATAAACAGATAGACAGAGGAGTTATCATCATGATCATCCTTATCGTCACCTTGAGGTCAGATGTGATAAGGCTGTTGTCATCATCACTAATATCACTACCATCGTCATCATCATCACCACCGATGTCACCACCACCAGCCTCACCTCACCTTGACGTTGGTGAGTGTCAAGGACTTCAGGGTCTGTCTGTCTGTCGATGGTAAACATCAGGGAATAAGCCGCACCTTGCAGCAGGTTCGTCGTCGTCGTCATCATCATCGTCGTCGTCGTCGTCGTCATCATCATCATCATCATCATCATCATCATCATCATCATCATCATCATTCATCATCATCATCATCATCATCATCATCATCTAAGGGTGTGTCGATGGCGAAGACCAGGCAGTAGGCTTCCCCTTGCAGCAAACTCATCATCATCATCATCATCGTCGTCGTCGTAGTTACTGTCATCGTCATCACAGTCATATTTATCACTCACCTTGAGGTTGGTGGTTGTCAAGGACCTCAGGTTCTGTCTGTCGATGGCAAAGACTAAGGAGTAGGCCGCGCCTTGCATATCATCATCATCATCATCATCATCATCATCATCATCATCATCATCATCATCGTCGTTCCACCATCAGCTCACCTTGATGTTGATGGGTGTCAAGGACCGGAGGGTCTGTCTGTCGATGGCGAAGACCAGGGAGTAGGCGGCGCCCTGCAGGGAGGCCGTCATGGTGTGCATCAGCACCAAGGCAAACACGTGACCATCGGACACCGCGTTCTGGATCCTGCCACAACGTGCCCACACATGCAGTCACGGTCCCCCGTCACGCTCCCAGAGCTACAAGGCTAGAGCCAGCAGTCATGGTCCCCCGTCACGCTCCCAGAACTACAAGGCTAGAGCCAGCAGTCACGGTCCCTCGTCACGCTGACTGAACAAGGCTAGAGCTAGCAGTCACGGTCCCTCGTCACGCTGACTGAACAAGGCTAAAGCTAGCAGTCCCCGTCTCTCGTCACGCTGACTGAACAACAAGGCTAAAGCTAGCAGTCCCCGTCTCTCGTCACGCTGACCGAAATACAAGGCTAGAGCTAACAGCCATTGGTCCCCCGTCACGCTCCCAGAACAGCAAGGCTAGAGCTAGCAGTCACCGTCTCTCGTCACGCTTACTGAACTACAAGGCTAGAGCTAGCAGTCATGGTCCCTCGTCACGCTCACTGAACTACAAGGCTAGAGCCAGCAGTCATGGTCCCTCGTCACGCTTACTGAACTACAAGGCTAGAGCTAGCAGTCATGGTCCCTCGTCACGCTCAAAGAACAACAAGCTGGAGCTAGGCTATATCGTAGCTGCGACATTCCCAGTAAGTAATGTGGTGTTTTACGCCCAGTCAGTCAGTACGGTTGTATCAGGGCGAGTGCTACATTCCCAGTAAGTAATCCGGTGTTTTACGCCCAGTCAGTCAGTACGGTTGTATCAGGGCGAGTGCTACATTCCCAGTAAGTAATGTGGTGTTTTACGCCCAGTCAATCAGTACGGTTGTATCAGGGCGAGTGCTACATTCCCAGTAAGTAATCCGGTGTTTTACGCCCAGTCAGTCAGTACGGTTGTATCAGGGCGAGTGCTACATTCCCAGTAAGTAATGTGGTGTTTTACGCCCAGTCAGTCAGTACGGTTGTATCAGGGCGAGTGCTACATTCCCAGTAAGTAATGTGGTGTTTTACGCCCAGTCAGTCAGTACGGTTGTATCAGGGCGAGTGCTACATTCCCAGTAAGTAATGTGGTGTTTTACGCCCAGTCAGTCAGTACGGTTGTATCAGGGCGAGTGCTACATTCCCAGTAAGTAATCCGGTGTTTTACGCCCAGTCAGTCAGTACGGTTGTATCAGGGCGAGTGCTACATTCCTGTCCACTGACCACACAATAAGGAAAAGGGAATGGGTCAAACCGTCAATGGGGAGAATGAAACCAACTGATAGGCTTTGGATCTTCAGGCCAACCGGCCATCATCAGGCCAACCGGCCATCATCAGGCCAACCGGTGTACAGGAGAGGGCGAAGGGTGAAGGGTGTGATGGGTGTACACGTTACAAGTAGGACAAAGGGCAACATCTACCGTGAAGGAGAAAAGAAAAGACAAAAGACAGAGGAGGAGGATGAAGAAGAAGAATGCTTCACACACCGAGCCTGTCTGTGGTCACAATGATTTCACACGCTACCTGTCTGTAATGTACTGTGTACCCGACTATGACGTCACAGTGACCTACCTGTTGACGAGCGGGAAGATGGATAACAGGAGGAAGATGAAGGGATAGAAACGCAACGGTTTGATGTCTGCCTTCAGTGCCTCCTGCACCAAAGAGGACAGAATAATCATGCACAGACTAATAAGAGTTCATTATCAGTAAGTAAACACGGTGCTTAACCTCCACAGAAACCACAAGGCTTATTAGGGACGGGGAGAAGGGGGGAAGGGAATATGGAGGTGGGGGAAGAGGGAGATTATGTACCTATCGCTACACTGTCACCACCAGAATGATTCCTCCATTAAGAAGGGCAGCGATGAGAGCCATTTTAATGTTTCAGTAGGAAGTGACGGACAAAGTCACAAGACAGTGTCCACAAACCACAACCTTTTTGAAGAGAAAGGAGAGCCGAGGCGGTATCGAACCGAGGTCCTTCCGCTTACCAGCCTAGCGCCTTACCGCTGGGCCAAACCGGCTCACGAGTTCATTATTATTGATCTTTGAGTTTCAACACCACCCCGCGCAGCAGTTATGTATTGTAACACACTCAGCATACAATTCAGCGTGAATCTAACATTATTTCGCTTGATCAGCTTGCCTTATCTATTAACTCAATTTTGCTTAGCTTGCCTTGACCTAATTCAGCTTAGCTTACCTTGCCTTAGCCTCTTAACTCAGTTTAGCTTAGCTTGCCTTCGCCTATTAACTCAGTTTAGCTTAGCTTGCCTTCGCCTATTAACTCAGTTTAGCTTATAGCTTGCCGCTCAGTCGTTCTTAATTAGGCGAATGTTTCTTCGCGAACCTAGTTGGAAGTATTCGGCGAAGCTAGTTGGTTCTTAATTGGGCGAACTTTTCTTCGCGAACCTAGTTGGAAGTATTCGTCGAAGCTATATTCGGGGTCCAAAAAGCTTCGCTCAACATGTTCTGGGAACATTCGCCCTATTCGACGATCATTGCCTCTGATTGGCTGAGAACAGAGCTCTCCTGTGGATGAAGAAAAAATAAAAATAAAAATGGATGACGGTGTCGCTAGGTTCTCCACTCGCTTTGGCGGGAATTTGTTTATTTGTTGACTTGTGGGAGGCGCAGCCTTGTCTCGGAGACCAAGAATGAGATAGTAGTTAGTTGAATTACCCTGTGAGGGATGATGAAAGTATATTGACTTGACTTGACTTGACTTTAGCCTACATTTTCGATCATGCTGTCTGCTGTGTGTCTGCCGCAAGTTCGGGCCGAAGCTTGCATCTCATTACAAGCCAGTTGAGAACGAAGTAAAGTTTGGACTGTCCGAACCATGTTCGGCGAACTAAAAGTTCAATTAAGAAACGAATCATAGTTCGTCGAACTGTCCGAAGTATGTTCGGTGAACAAATATTCGCCCAGTTAAGAACGGGCTTTAGCCTCTTAACTCAGTTTAGCTTTGCTGGCCGTAGCCTATTAACTCAGTTTAGCTTAGCTTGCCTTAGCCCATTAACTCAGCTTAGCTTAGCTTGCCTTAGCCTGTTAACTTAGTTTAGCTTAGCATGCCTTAGCATAACTCCGCTTACCTGACCTGCAATCGTCATCACTCTTACTGATTGAACACAAGGCGACATTTCAGTTGCCTGCGCGCAAATCGAACACCTGGATAAAGGTGAAGGTCGGGGTGCCGGGGACCGGGTCATGATTGGGGGGGGAGGGGGGGGTGGAGGGGTTAATGATCATAACGGTTGGTCTTGAGGTTAGTGAAAACCGTTCACCGCTTTAGAGAGAACAAACAAGCACTAGAACCACAAACCACAACTATAAGAGAAGAAAATTTAACACTGGTCGAAAGATTACTAAGTTATAGCATACCTGAGTTCGAACTGTTTCTGGATCGTATGTACCCGCCCAGTTGGAGGCCTGTAAAAGAATGATCACAGAGTGCAATGACAGTCAGCAGAGATCACACAGTGCAAACCACAGTCAGCAGTGATCACACAGTGCAAACCACAGTCAGCAGTGATCACACAGTACAAACCACAGTCAGCAGTGATTATACAGTACAAACGACAGTCAGCAGTGATCACACAGTACAAACGACAGTAAGCAGTGATCACACAGTACAAACGACAGTAAGCAGTGATCACACAGTACAAACGACAGTCAGCAGTGATCACACAGTATAAACCACAGTCAGCAGTGATCACACAGTACAAACGACAGTCAGCAGTGATTATACAGTACAAACGACAGTCAGCAGTGATCACACAGTACAAACGACAGTCAGCAGTGATCACACAGTACAAACGACAGTCAGCAGTGATCACACAGTCCAAACGACAGTCAGCAGTGATCACACAGTCCAAACGACAGTCAGCAGTGATCACACAGTACAAACGACAGTCAGCAGTGATCACACAGTACAAACGACAGTCAGCAGTG
>JABMCL010003397.1:5000-15000 GCA_018857735.1 Alviniconcha marisindica | reverse complement strand
ACTACGACAGGCCCGAGCCTGAGTACCAGAAAGGCAGGCACTGACACAGCCGAGGCAGACGAGCGTGAACCATTTAGGACAAGAGACAGCAGAGACACGCCGAACACCGTGTCAGGACATACTACAGAGCACACACGCGTGATCCCGGCGGATCACAGAGAGCAGGCACGCGATACCACCTGTTCAGTGACATACACAGAGACAGCAGCACACGCCGTGATACCACCCGTGTCAGTAACATACTACAGAGACAACAGACAGCACACGCCGTGACACCACCCGTGTCAGTAACATACTACAGAGACAACAGCCAGCGAATACCGTGATACCACCTGTGTCAGTAACATACTACAAAGACAGCAGCCAGCAAACACCGTGATAGCACCTGTGTCAGTGACATACTACAGAGACAGCACACGCCGTGATACCACCTGTGTCAGTGACATACTACAGAGACAGCACACGCCGTGATACCACCGTGTCAGTGACATACTACAGAGACAGCACACGCCGTGATACCACCAGTGTCAGTGACATACTACAGAGACAGCAGCACGCCGTGATACCACCAGTGTCAGTGACATACTACAGAGACAGCACACGCCGTGATACCACCAGTGTCAGTGACATACTACAGAGACAGCACACGCCGTGATACCACCGTGTCAGTGACATACTACAGAGACAGCACACGCCGTGATACCACCGTGTCAGTGACATACTACAGAGACAGCACACGCCGTGATACCACCTGTGTCAGTGACATACTACAGAGACAGCAGCACGCCGTGATACCACCTGTGTCAGTGACATACTACAGAGACAGCGAGCACACGCCGTGATACCACCTGTGTCAGTGACATACTACAGGAGAGCCAGCACACGCCGTGATACCACCTGTGTCAGTGACATACTACAGAGACAGCACACGCCGTGATACCACCAGTGTCAGTGACATACTACAGAGACAGCACACGCCGTGATACCACCGTGTCAGTGACATACTACAGAGACAGCAGCCAGCACACGCCGTGATACCACCTGTGTCAGTGACATACTACAGAGACAGCAGCACCCGCCGTGATACCACCTGTGTCAGTGACATACTACAGAGACAGCACACCGCCGTGATACCACCTGTGTCAGTGACATACTACAGAGACAGCACACGCCGTGATACCACCTGTGTCAGTGACATACTACAGAGACAGCAGCCAGCACACGCCGTGATACCACCTGTGTCAGTGACATACTACAGAGACAAGCACACGCCGTGATACCACCTGTGTCAGTGACATACTACAGAGACAGCACACGCCGTGATACCACCTGTGTCAGTGACATACTACAGAGACAGCACACGCCGTGATACCACCTGTGTCAGTGACATACTACAGAGGGGGACAGCAGGCTCAGACACGCCTTTGATACCACCGTGTCAGTGACATACTACAGAGACAGCACACGCCGTGATACCACCTGTGTCAGTGACATACTACAGAGACAGAGCCAGCACAGCCGTGATACCACCTGTGTCAGTGACATACTACAGAGACAGCACACGCCGTGATACCACCTGTGTCAGTGACATACTACAGAGACAGCACACAGGGATACCACCTGTGTCAGTGAAAACTACAGGCAGCACACCCGGAACCATGTGTCAAGGCACATACTAAGAGACAGAGGCACGCGTCATCCTGTGTAAGTGACTAAACCATTTGGAACAGAGGCGTGATACGACTGGTGTAGTGATTGAGAGACATGAAAGGGATAGAATGTCCATCTACACACAAGACATTGGAAGTCATGGGAAGCAGGGCGCATTTGGAAAGGATGGGGAGAGAGGGCGCATTGGAAGGATGGGGGAGAGAGGGCCATTGAAAGGGGGGGAGAGAGGGCGCAGAAAGGGATGGGGGAGAGAGGGCGCATTTGGAAAGGGATGGGGGAGAGAGGGCGCATTTGGAAAGGGATGGGGGAGAGAGGGCGCATTTGGAAAGGGATGGGGGAGAGAGGGCGCATTTGGAAAGGGATGGGGAGAGAGGGCGCATTTGGAAAGGGATGGGGGAGAGAGGGCGCATTTGGAAAGGGATGGGGGAGAGAGGGCGCATTTGGAAAGGGATGGGGAGAGAGGGCGCATTTGGAAAGGGATGGGGGAGAGAGGGCGCATTTGGAAAGGGATGGGGAGAGAGGGCGCATTTGGAAAGGGATGGGGGAGAGAGGGCGCATTTGGAAAGGGATGGGGGAGAGAGGGCGCATTTGGAAAGGGATGGGGGAGAGAGGGCGCATTTGGAAAGGGATGGGGAGAGAGGGCGCATTTGGAAAGGGATGGGGGAGAGAGGGCGCATTTGGAAAGGGATGGGGGAGAGAGGGCGCATTTGGAAAGGGATGGGGAGAGAGGGCGCATTTGGAAAGGGATGGGGGAGAGAGGGCGCATTTGGAAAGGGATGGGGGAGAGAGGGCGCATTTGGAAAGGGATGGGGGAGAGAGGGCGCATTTGGAAAGGGATGGGGGAGAGAGGGCGCATTTGGAAAGGGATGGGGGAGAGAGGGCGCATTTGGAAAGGGATGGGGGAGAGAGGGCGCATTTGGAAAGGGATGGGGGAGAGAGGGCGCATTTGGAAAGGGATGGGGGAGAGAGGGCGCATTTGGAAAGGGATGGGGGAGAGAGGGCGCATTTGGAAAGGGATGGGGGAGAGAGGGCGCATTTGGAAAGGGATGGGGGAGAGAGGGCGCATTTGGAAAGGGATGGGGGAGAGAGGGCGCATTTGGAAAGGGATGGGGGAGAGAGGGCGCATTTGGAAAGGGATGGGGGAGAGAGGGCGCATTTGGAAAGGGATGGGGGAGAGAGGGCGCATTTGGAAAGGGATGGGGAGAGAGGGCGCATTTGGAAAGGGATGGGGGAGAGAGGGCGCATTTGGAAAGGGATGGGGGAGAGAGGGCGCATTTGGAAAGGGATGGGGGAGAGAGGGCGCATTTGGAAAGGGATGGGGGAGAGAGGGCGCATTTGGAAAGGGATGGGGGAGAGAGGGCGCATTTGGAAAGGGATGGGGGAGAGAGGGCGCATTTGGAAAGGGATGGGGGAGAGAGGGCGCATTTGGAAAGGGATGGGGAGAGAGGGCGCAGGAAAGGGATGGGGGAGAGAGGGCGCTTTGGAAAGGGAGGGGAGAGAGGGGCATTTGGAAAGGGATGGGGGAGAGAGGGCGCATTTGGAAAGGGATGGGGGGGAGGGCGCTTGGAAAGGGATGGGGAGAGAGGGGATTTGGAAAGGGATGGGGAGAGAGGGCGCATTTGGAAAGGGATGGGGAGAGAGGGCGCATTTGGAAAGGGATGGGGAGAGAGGGCGCATTGGAAAGGGATGGGGAGAGAGGGCGCATTTGGAAAGGGATGGGGAGAGAGGGCGCATTTGGAAAGGGATGGGGAGAGAGGGCGCATTTGGAAAGGGATGGGGAGAGAGGGCGCATTGGAAAGGGATGGGGAGAGAGGGCGCATTTGGAAAGGGATGGGGGAGAGAGGGCGCATTTGGAAAGGGATGGGGAGAGAGGGCGCATTTGGAAAGGGATGGGGAGAGAGGGCGCATTTGGAAAGGGATGGGGAGAGAGGGCGCATTTGGAAAGGGATGGGGAGAGAGGGCGCATTTGGAAAGGGATGGGGAGAGAGGGCGCATTTGGAAAGGGATGGGGGAGAGGGCGATTTGGAAAGGGATGGGGAGAGAGGCGCATTTGGAAGGATGGGGAGAGAGGGCGCATTTGGAAAGGATGGGGAGAGAGGGCGCATTTGGAAGGGATGGGGGAGAGAGGGCGCATTGGAAAGGGATGGGGGAGAGAGGGCGCATTTGGAAAGGGATGGGGGAGAGAGGGCGCATTTGGAAAGGGATGGGGAGAGAGGGCGCATTGGAAAGGGATGGGAGAGAGGGCGCATTTGGAAAGGGATGGGGAGAGAGGGCGCATTTGGAAAGGGATGGGGAGAGAGGGCGCATTTGGAAAGGGATGGGGGAGAGAGGGCGCTTTGGAAAGGGATGGGGGAGAGAGGGCGCATTTGGAAAGGGATGGGGGAGAGAGGGCGCATTTGGAAAGGGATGGGGAGAGAGGGCGCATTTGGAAAGGGATGGGGGAGAGGGCGCATTTGGAAAGGGATGGGGGAGAGAGGGCGCATTTGGAAAGGGTGGGGAGAAGGGCGCATTTGGAAAGGGATGGGGAGAGAGGGCGCATTTGAAAGGGATGGGGGAGAGAGGGCGCATTTGGAAAGGGATGGGGAGAGAGGGCGCATTTGGAAAGGGATGGGGGAGAGAGGGCGCATTTGGAAAGGGATGGGGAGAGAGGGCGCATTTGAGGAAAGGGGATGGGGGGATGGAGATGGGGCGCATTTGGAAAGGGATGGGGAGAGAGGGCGCATTTGGAAAGGGATGGGGGAGAGAGGGCGCATTTGGAAAGGGATGGGGGAGAGAGGGCGCATTTGGAAAGGGAGGGGGGTGGAAGGATGGGGGGGCGCATTTGGAAAGGGATGGGGGAGAGAGGGCGCATTTGGAAAGGGATGGGGGAGAGAGGGCGCATTTGGAAAGGGATGGGGGAGAGAGGGCGCATTTGGAAAGGGATGGGGGAGAGAGGGCGCATTTGGAAAGGGATGGGGGAGAGAGGGCGCATTTGGAAAGGGATGGGGAGAGAGGGCGCATTTGGAAAGGGATGGGGGAGAGAGGGCGCATTTGGAAAGGGATGGGGAGAGAGGGCGATTTGGAAGGATTGGGGAAGGGGGAGGAAGGGATGGGCGCATCTGGAAAGGGATGGGGGAGAGAGGGCGCATTTGGAAAGGGATGGGGGAGAGAGGGCGCATTTGGAAAGGGATGGGGGAGAGAGGGCGCATTTGGAAAGGGATGGGGGAGAGAGGGCGCATTTGGAAAGGGATGGGGGAGAGAGGGCGCATTTGGAAAGGGATGGGGGAGAGAGGGCGCATTTGGAAGAAGGGGAGGGGAGAGGGGGGAGGCGCATTTGGAAAGGGATGGGGGAGAGAGGGCGCATTTGGAAAGGGATGGGGGAGAGAGGGCGCATTTGGAAAGGGATGGGGGAGAGAGGGCGCATTGGAAGTGGGAAGGGCATTGGAGGGGGAGAGAGGGCGCATTTGGAAAGGGATGGGGGAGAGAGGGCGCATTTGGAAAGGGATGGGGGAGAGAGGGCGCATTTGGAAAGGGATGGGGGAGAGAGGGCGCATTTGGAAAGGGATGGGGGAGAGAGGGCGCATTTGGAAAGGGATGGGGGAGAGAGGGCGCATTTGGAAAGGGATGGGGGAGAGAGGGCGCATTTGGAAAGGGATGGGGGAGAGAGGGCGCATTTGGAAAGGGATGGGGGAGAGAGGGCGCATTTGGAAAGGGATGGGGGAGAGAGGGCGCATTTGGAAAGGGATGGGGGAGAGAGGGCGCATTTGGAAAGGGATGGGGGAGAGAGGGCGCATTTGGAAAGGGATGGGGAGAGAGGGCGCATTTGGAAAGGGATGGGGGAGAGAGGGCGCATTTGGAAAGGGATGGGGGAGAGAGGGCGCATTTGGAAAGGGATGGGGGAGAGAGGGCGCATTTGGAAAGGGATGGGGGAGAGAGGGCGCATTTGGAAAGGGATGGGGGAGAGAGGGCGCATTTGGAAAGGGATGGGGGAGAGAGGGCGCATTTGGAAAGGGATGGGGGAGAGAGGGCGCATTTGGAAAGGGATGGGGGAGAGAGGGCGCATTTGGAAAGGGATGGGGGAGAGAGGGCGCATTTGGAAAGGGATGGGGAGAGAGGGCGCATTTGGAAAGGGATGGGGGAGAGAGGGCGCATTTGGAAAGGGATGGGGAGAGAGGGCGCATTTGGAAAGGGAAGGGGAGAGATTTGGAAAGGGACAGGGGAGAGGGACATTTGAAAGGGACAGGGGGAGAGGGCCATTTGGGAAAGGGAGGGGGAGAGGGGATATTTGGGAAAGGGACAGGGGGAGAGGGGGATATTTTGGAAAGGGACAGGGGGAGAGGGGGATATTTTGGAAAGGGACAGGGGGAGAGGGGGATATTTTGGAAAGGGACAGGGGGAGAGGGGGATATTTTGGAAAGGGACAGGGGGAGAGGGGATATTTTGGAAAGGGACAGGGGGAGATGGGGATATTTTGGAAAGGGACAGGGGGAGAGGGGGATATTTTGGAAAGGGACAGGGGGAGATGGGGATATTTTGGAAAGGGACAGGGGGAGATGGGGATATTTTGGAAAGGGACAGGGGGAGAGAGGGGATATTTTGGAAAGGGACAGGGGGAGATGGGGATATTTTGGAAAGGGACAGGGGGAGAGGGGGATATTTTGGAAAAGGGGCGGGTAATAGAGGAGACATTTGGAAAAGGGGCGGGGAATAGATGGGATATATGGGAAAAGGGCGGGGAATAGAGGAGACATTTGGGAAAGGGGCGGGGAATAGATGGGATATGTGGGAAAGGGGCGGGGAATAGAGGAGACATTTGGGAAAGGCGCGGGGAATACGGGGAATAGAGGAAACATTTGGGAAAGGGGCGGGGAACAGAGGGGACATTTAGTAAAGGGGCGGGGAACAGAGGGGACATTTAGTAAAGGGGCGGGGAACAGAGGGGACATTTGGAAAGGGGCGGGGAACAGAGGGGACATTTGGGAAAGGGGCGGGGAATAGAGGGGATATGTGGGAAAGGGGCGGGGAATAGAGGAGACATTAATTTGGGAAAGGGCCGGGGAATAGAGGAAACATTTGGGAAAGGGGCGGGGAATAGAGGAGACATTTGGGAAAAGGGCGGTTTCAGTGTGCAGGGCAGGCGACATGACAGTCAGGTGATATGCCAATAAGGTGACATGACAGTAAGGCGATACGCACGCATGCACGCACGCACGCACGCACACACACTCACATACACACACGTACGCACGCCCCCCCCCCCCTCCTTCCCCCCCCCCCCCCACCCCCCCCCCCACACACACATGACACACACATACGCGCGCACGCACGCACGCACGCACGCACGCACGCATGCACGCACGCACGCACGCACGCACACACACACACACACACACACACACACACAAACACACACACAGAGCGAGTTATATACTCACTAAAGTAGCTGAGCCAGAAGGCCTGGAACGTGCACCATGGGCCTTGCTCGTTGCGACTGTCCTGTCAAGGGAAGCAACACCACACAATTAATCAAGACAGAGAGATTGACACAGGATTGCAGTTGTCGCCCTTCCAACGGCCCAGTTTACGTTGCTATTTACCGAATCAAACGGCCCTGTCCGCCCCGTTAACCGTCTGACAGAGAAAGCTGAGCCCAGGTTGTTACCCACCGGAAAGAAACGGCCCAGTCCATGTTGTTACTTACCAGAAAGAAACGACCCAGTCCATGTTGTTACATACCAGAAAGAAACGGCCCAGTCCATGTTGTTACTTACCAGAAAGAAACGGCCCTGTCCATGTTGCTACTTACCAGAAAGAAACGGCCCTGTCCACGTTGTTACTTACCAGAAAGAAGCGGCCCAGTCCATGTTGTTACTTACCAGAAAGAAACGGCCCAGTTCATGTTGTTACCACCCTAATGAAACGGCTCATTGTTTGCTGCTACTTGCCCTAAAGAAACGACCTAGGCCAAGTTGTTACTACCTGAAAGAAAAGACCCAGACCAAGTTGTTACCTACCCTAAAAAAACGACCCAGGCCAAGTCGTTACCTACCCTAAAGACACGACCCAGGCCAAGTTGTTACCTACCTGAAAGACACGACCCAGGCCATTCAGCATGGCTGCTACACTCAGTGAAAAAATCAGCCTCTGCAACAAAACATCACACATAGAACTGAACTTGTGTATGTGCGTGCGTGCGTGCGTGCGTGCGTGTGTGTCAGTGTGTGTGTGATTAAAAAACAAAATTGTAACAGTAGGACAAACAACGTTTTGAGGAGGGTGGATTTTTTGACACAGACAGACACAGACGGACAGACGGACACAGACAGATAGATACACAGAGAAAGAGAGAGACAGAGAGAGACAGATTGATTGATTGATTGATTGAACTTTATTTCTCAACGGTGAAGATATTAGCACAAAGGCCGACTCGCATATCTGCCGTTGCTACAGTACTACTAATAACCAAGACATTCACAGTTAAATATTATTACAGAAGGCTATAGACAAATACAGCATCAGTAAAAATAAAAAGAACAATTAATAAAATAATAATAATAATAACAACAACAACACATAAAAACCAGACAGCGATTGCAACGGAAATGAAAAAAATAGCAGTGAAAAACAACTGGAGCAAAAAAGTCTAAAACACAGTTAAAAAACACACACACACACACACACACACACACACACACACACACACACACACACACACACACACACACACACACACACACCAACAACAACAACAACAAAACAACAACAAAAAACAAAAACAAAACTGGGTAATTTACAGAGAGAGCAAGGGAAGGGGAGGGATATAATTAAGCTTAAGAAAAACGACAATATCAACAAGGAAAAAGAAATGGATACTAAATTAGTACATAAAAATAAACAAAAAAACAAAACAAAAACAACAACAAAACACACACACACAACAACTACAACAAAAATATAAACAAATTAATAAGTAAAAGATATCGAAGGAATATATACATATACACACATTCATGTATATACACAGACATGTATGCACATATTACACACACACACACACGCGCACGCCGCGCGCGCGCACACCCTCCTCCACATACACACACATACATGGCAATGATGTGGCGATGAATATTCTAATAGCACTGCGATGATAACAATATACTACCGCTACTACTGCTAATACTATGAACAGAAATTGGAAAGATAAAAGGATTAAAACATTTAAATTAATATTTTGTATACTTAGCACAGAGCTGGTATACAATCAAGACAAGAAATGTACCTCATCATCCAAGGAAAATATATCCATATATTTAAAACATAATTGCACGCACACGCCTGGGCGTGCGCACACACTTATACATAAACACATATAGCAGAGAGACAGAGAGAACGACAGGAGTAAGTGAAGGCTTTACCTGTGTGAAAACCGAGTATCGCCCAAAGAGCCATATCACGAAGATGACAAATAAGCTGAAAAACAAGTAAGTCCAATATAAACATCAACCAGGTGAATAAATGCTCGTAGCAAAGAGAAACAAGAAAGAAAAAGAAAACAATATCAAGCACAATAATGAATCCATTCCACCGAGAGAGAAAAAAAGCCCACATGAATACGTGCATGCGTGCTTGCCTGCCTGCCTGCCTGCGAGCATGTGCCTGGCCGGCGTGTTTGCTCTCTCTCTCTCTCTCTCTCTCTCTCTCTCTCTCTCTCTCTCTCTCTCTCTCTCTCCTCTCTCTTCTCTCTCTCTCTTCTCTCTCTCTCAGAGAGTTTAGCAAGGACAGGCAGAGAGTTTAGCAAGGACTAGTTGTTAGACAGGTCTAAATGAACCTAAACTACAATCCTTGGAAAATAAAGTTTTCGAGTTCGAGTTTTCTCTCTCTCTCTCTCTCTCTCTCTCTCTCTCTCTCTCTCTCTCTCTCTCTCTCTCTCTCTCTCTCTCTCTCACCACACACACACACACACACACACACACACACACACACACACACACACACACCACACACACACCACACACACCACTTAAATAAAAGCCGAGATGTCATATACAGACACTTGTAGCAACACAGAGAGACAGACAGTTGTAGCAACACGAAGAAGCAGACTGTTGTAGCTACACACAGACACACAGGTGGTTGTAGCAAGACGGAGAGACACATAGACACTTTTAGTAACAAAAGAGACAGACAGACAGTCGTAGCAACAAAACGAGACAGGCAGTTGTAGCACAAATGTAGCATTAGATGTGACAAAAAAGAGAGACAGGCAGTTGTAGCTCAATGTAGCATTAGATGTGACAAAAAAGAGAGACAGCAGTTGTAGCTCAATGTAGCATTAGATGTGACAAAAAAA
>JABMCL010003397.1:0-2500 GCA_018857735.1 Alviniconcha marisindica | reverse complement strand
TGTCGGAAACACGGGCAGTAACTCAGTGAGACTAATCACCCGAACAGACGTCCCACCGACACGGATCGACTTACACAGTCCTCGGGGTGTTGAGGAAAGCTTTTGCACGTCATTGTAGCATCTCCGTCAGGCATCATTGCTGAGGGCGTTTGTCGAGCTTACCCGCGCGGGCGCCTTGGAAAAAATGAAAAGAAGGCTTGGTGTTAATATCATCAGACAGCATTAACCCGTGTACAGCGACTATATCGACATATTACAGCATTGATACAATCTTCAACGAGACTGGCCACACCGAATCAGGCCAGCATAGGCACGAAACAAGATCAACTGAAGGCGTGAAAAGCAGTTACTGACTGAGTGATTCATAACGTCCTGTCAGTCACCGAGACCGTGAAGGTGAAACACAATTCATCAACTCACCAATCAAAGTCAGATCCACTGTCTTTGCTACGGGCCACTTTGTGTTCAAAAGTATTTGGGTGTATGAATATTATTTTCATTAGTAACTGATTTTGATAGCCCTAGCCAACCGCAAAGACCGTGTGTAAAAGTATAAAACGCTCCATCAAAGCACAGAGAGGCGGCCATAGTTCAGGAGCTGTGTGAGAGTCGAGGTGGCCATCCTGGGCTAGGCTGTCCGTCCTAAGGAGCCTTCTGGTTTCCGTGGACGTAAAGCTACATTGAACCATGCTTCGGCATTGGTCTCAGCTTGTCCCTAACCTGTCAACTGACATCTGAGGACATTGAGCAACACTACCTACCTACAGAGAGGCGGGGGAATAGCTCGGCGGTAATGGAGAGCCGGACTGGTGAGCGAAGGTCGTGGGTTCAATTCCCTAGAGGAACTGCGGGACAATTTGCTTCCACTTTCTGTTATGACTTATTTGTATATCCGTTGTACCCCGAGTTAGCACAGTACCACGTGACGGACCCCCGGCATTCTGCCTAACGGGCAGGTGGAAGGTTACGAGTAAACACGTGCTCACACCCTTGACCCAACGACGTCGCAGTCAATGTCTATGCTGTCCAGGCATTGGGTGGGAACACAGCAGGGAAACGAACTCACACACAACTCGTCGGGGAACTCTCGTCTGCAATCGTCTCATGTCACTTTGCCATTCACTGAGGACCGATCCTGGGCTAGAAAAGCCACTACGCACCACTTTATATCTGGGGAGGACTGGGACAAATGAAGATGAATGAACCGGAAAGACACAAAACTATTACAAAGGAGCCGGCATGGTAAGGCTCACGGTGGGAGATTGCTGAATCCTCTTCGGGTCGTCTGTCTGTTCGTTCGGATCATGTTCGTTCGTTAGGAGAGAGAAAGAAATGAGGCAGATCGTGGCTGTGTTCACTGTGATAGGTGGCCAAAGAGACACGCATAGAGAAAGACACCAGCACCCCCACCCCCCAAAAAATATATTTAAAAAAATAAAGAAAGGGGTGGAAGCTGAAGCCGAGTTGCAGAAAGGGAAAGAATCCAGACAAAACGAGCAATGCGGAAGTAAACAAGAGTGGAGAATAACAACTGAACACAGAACGAAACAAGGAAGTTCAAATGAGAAGGAAAAAAATGGCGTACATGTGTATTTATAAGGACACAGAAAACAAACAGGTAGACAATGTGAAGCTGAGAGAGACAGAGAGACAGTCCAAACACAACCAACCCAGAAGACTGGTGTTTCAGACGTTGCTGTTCCGGTCAGCCTAACGGCTGTTGACCGTCACTGACCACAGACCATGCAACACGCGCGATACACCCACCGTAGTCACGTGACTCAGCTGAGGGCAAGTCCATAGAATGTCCAACTCCTCCATGGCACCCTGTCCCTAATAAACCTGTTGGTTTCTGTGGACGTTAAGCACCATGTTTACTTACTATCCCGTCCCTAATAAACCTGTTGGTTTCTGTGGACGTTAAGCACCATGTTTACTTACTATCCCGTCCCTAATAAACCTGTTGGCTTCTGTGGACGTTAAGCACCATGTTTACTTACTTAGGGATACTATTCAGCCCTGTTCAGAACATGACGGACACCCTTTTCTCCGCTCTGTTCGGGGCTTAACAACCAGACACTTCATACAACCGGTGTATTAGGGACTACGTGCTGACCGTTCCTAACGCACTCCGACCCGCAACAGCAAGCTAGACAGTACCACCAGAACAACAGGTGGGGAACAAAACAACAGGTATTACGGTGGTGGGCAACAAGCAAAACAACACCACCAGAACAATTGATATTCAGTGGGGAACCAGCTAATGCAAAACAACTTACGTATTTTGCAGCCGCTTGCTCCTTCAACCACTGCGGGGAACAAAGTCACAAAGACAGTGTCCAACCAACTGTTGAAAACAACTGAAGCAGAGAGTTCATCCGACTCACTTCGTGAGAAACCAGCTCCGCTAGGCTACCGTGTTGACACAGTTTCTGGGCTCTGGCGGACAGTCCCTTTTAGTGCCACAAGCCTCACAGCGACAGTTGTAGCGGAAGTCACT
>JABMCL010000307.1:870000-875142 GCA_018857735.1 Alviniconcha marisindica | reverse complement strand
ATAAACAAAAAAACCCAAAGTTGGGCAGATGGCCAAAATATAAAAAGGACAAGTCAGCCGGAGGACAGGGGAACCAAATGGGACAGACGGACAAGTCAAAGACAGATCAGAACCAAAGATGGACAAACAGGTCATACAAACTGACAAACTGACGAGAACAAAGTCAGTCAGAGACAGAGAACCAAAGGTAGACAGACAGGCCACACAGACTAGCAAACTGACAAGGACAAAGTCAGTCAGACAGAGAACCAAAGTGGACAGACAGGCCACACAGACTGGCAAACTGACAAGGACAAAGTCAGTCAGACAGAGAACCAAACATGGACAGACGGGCAACACAAAATGGAAAACTGACGGGAAAGGGAAAACGAAAAAAAGGGTCAGAGACGGAAAACCCAAAGATGGACAACAGGCCACACAAACTGACAAACTGACAGAACAAAGTCAGTCAGAGACAGAGAACCAAAGGTGACGACAGGCCACACGACTGGCAAACTGAGAGAACAAATCAGTCAGAGACAGAAACCCAAAAGGTAGACAGACGGCCACACAGACGGGCAAACTGACGAAACAAAGTCAGTCAAGACAGAGAACCAAAGGGTAGACAGACAGGCCAACAAACTGAAAAACTGACGAGAAAAACATCAAGACGAAAACCCAAAAGGGTGACAACAGGCCCACAGACGGGCAAACAAACGAAAAAAAGTCATCAACGAAAACCAAAGTGGAAACAGGCCACACAAACACAAACTGACAAAAAAAGCCAGTCAAAACAGAAAACCCAAAAGGGCGGGGACAGACGCCACACAGACTGGCAAACTGACAAAAAACAAAGTCGTCAGACAGAAACCCAAAACCATGGACAAAAGAACCAAGATGGCAAACGACAAGGACAAATAAAAGGGAAAACAAAGCGGCAGACAGAAAACCCAAAAAATGGACAGACAGGCCACCAAATTTAAAAAAACTGAGAAACAAAGCCCTCGGAACAGAGACCCAAAGGTGGACAGACGGGCCCCACACCTGGCAAACGACAAGAAAAAAGTCGTCCCAGAGACAGAGAACCAAAGAAAGACAACCCCGGGCCCGCAGAACTGCGAATAAACAAAGACATAGACTAAGTCAGTGGAGAGAGATGAGAGAGAGAGAGGAGGAGAGAGATCGAGGGAGGAGGAGAGAAGGAGAGGAGAGATGAGACAGAAGAGAGAGATGCAGAGAGAGAGGAGAGAGAGAGAAGAGAGAGAGAGAGATGGACACAGACAGACAGACAGACAGACAGACAGACAGATAGACAGGACAGAAAGCGACAGAGAGAGAGAGAGAGAGAGAGAGGCACGGAAGAGAGAGAGAAAGAGAGAAGAGAGAGAGAGAAGCGCAGGAGCTAGAGGAGAGAGAGAGAGAGAGAGAGAGAGAAAACAATCGCGCAGTGAGCATCAATTAAAAACCAAACCAGAGGATGACAGAGTGAAGGAGGAAGAACTGAGGAAGGAGATTCTTTCATCTTCCTCCGCTGCTAACAGATCCTACGCCACAGCACATCCAGTGTCACCGAAGGAAAGATCCAGTGCCACTTTTGGCTTCATGCCAGTCTGGGGTTCGAATAGGATACTTATGCGTGCTCCGGGACCGTTTGTCGAATGGTTTACGGTCCGTAACCGATAGCTTTGAAGTAGGGTCTAGTGACTGTAGCCACGCTTTTATTCTTTTGCTGTTCGGCTGTGGCGTAATCAGCATGGAGTAACCATAAAATACAACATCGTGGTCATGTTTCTCTTCTGTTTACTTCTTTGTTCTTCTTCTTCGTTTTTTTTTTTTTTTTTTTTTGGAGCGGGGGGGGGGGGGGGGGGGGTATACACTGGGTTAGCGTGAGGGGGGGGGGGGGGGGTATGATATATATATACTCTGGTCGGAGTTGGTTTACCATTTGTGTTACTCGCAGGTCAGCTTGAAGAGTTACCGTAGGGCGACTGACTCAGGCTTTTGTTGTTGTGTTTGTGACGTCTTTCGAGCGCTATTAAACATCCCTTTCAACCCTGTGTGTGTGTGTATTTTTAGGTCCTTAAGGTAAGCCGTCGCTATACACTAGGATTTATATTGACACTATGGATATTTATGGTGTGTGTGCGTAGTGTGTGTGTGTGTGTGTGTAGTGTGTGTGTGTGTTTGTGTGTGTGTGTGTGTGATGTGTGTGTGTGTGTGTGTGTGTGTGTTCATTGTGAGGGTATTGTGTGTGTGTGTGTGTTGTGTGTGTGTGTGTGTGTGTGTGTGTGTTCCTTGTGTTGTGTGTGTGTATGTGGTGTGTGGTGTGTGTGTGTGTGTGTGTGTGGTGTGTGTCCATTGTGTTTGTATGTGTGTGTGTGTGTGTGTGTGTGTGATTTTTATGTGTGGTGTCGTGTGTGTGTGTGTGTGTGGTGTGTGTAATGTGTTAATTGTGTGTGTATGTGTGTGTGTGTGTGTTTTGGTGTTTGTGGTGTGTGTGTATGTTGTGGTGTGGTGTGTGTTGTGTGTGTATCGTCTTCACATACATTATAATTTCGTGTGTGTGTGTGTGTGGTGTTCATGTGTGTGTATGTGTATGTTGTGTGTGTGTGTGGTGTGTGGTGTGTGTGTGTGTGTGTGTGGTGTGTGTGTTTGTGTGCTGTGTGTGATATGTGTGTGTTTGTGTGTGTGTGTGTGGGGTGGTAAGTGTGTGTGTGTGTGTGTAGTGTGTTTGTGTGTGTTGTGTGTGTGTAGTGTGTGTGTGTGTGTGTGTGTGTGTGTGTGTGTGTTGGTATGTGTGTGTGGGTGTGTGTGTGTGTGTGGTTGTGTTAATGTGTGTGTGTGTGTGGTGTGTGTGTGTGGTTTTCTTTGTGTGGTTGTTTGTTGGTGTGTGTGTGGTTGCGTGTGTGTAATTGGTCGTGTAGGATTGTGTTTGGTGTGTGCTGTGTGTGTGTGGTGGTGTGTGTGTGTGAATGGTGTGTGTGTTGGTGTGCGTGTGGGTGGTGTGTTGACCCAAAGTGTGTTGATGTGCTGTGTGTGGTGATGTGTGTGTGGTGTGTGTGTGTGTGTGTGTGGTGTTCCTTTGTGTTTATGGTGTGTGTGTGTGTGTGTGTGTGTGTGTGTGTGTGGGTGTGTGTGGTGTGTGAGTGTGGTGTGTGTGTGTGTGTGTAGTGTGTTGTAATTGTGCGGGGTGGTGTGTGTGTGTGTGTGTGTGGTGTGTGTGTGTGGTTGTGGGGGCTGTGTGTGTGGTGTGTGTGGTGTTCATTGTTGTATTATGTCGTTTCCTGTGTGTGTGTCGTGTGGTGTGGGTGTGTAGGTGTGTGGTGTGTGTGTGTGTGTGTGTGGGTGTGTGTGTGTGTGTGTGTGTTCCTTGTGTGTTTATATGTGTGTAGTGTGTGCTTACTTGGTGTGTATGTGTCGGTGTGTGTGTGTGTGTGTGTAGTGTGTGTGTGTGTGTGTGTGTGTGTGTGTGTCGGTGTGTGTGTGTGTGTGTGTGTGTGTGGTGTGTTCTCGTGTGTTGTGTTCCTGTGTGTTATGTGTGTGTGTGGTGTGTGGGTGTGTGTGTGTGTGTGTGGTGTGTGTGTGTGTGGTGTGTGCCGGGTGTGTGTGTTCATGTATGTGTGGTTGGTTGGTGTGTGTGTGTGGTGTGTGTGTGTGGTGTGTGTGGTGTGTGTGCTAGCTGTGTGTGTGTGACTGTGCGTGTGTGTTTGTGGTGGTGGTGTGTTTTGTGTGTGTGTGTGTGTGTGTGTGTGTGTGTGTTTTGTGTGTTGTGTGTGGTGTGTGTGTGTGTGTGTGTTTTGTGTGTGTGTGTGTGTGTGTGTGTGTGTGTGTGTGTGTGTGTGTGTGTGTGTGTTTTTGTGTGTGTGTGTTGTGTGTGTTGTGTGTGGGGTGTGTGGTGTGGTGTGTGTGGTGGTGGTTTGGGTGTGTGTGTTTTGTGTGTTGGTGGTGTGTGTGTGTGGGTGTGGGGTGGGGTGGGGGGCTTTGCTGGTGGGGGTGGTGGTGGTGTGGGTGGTGGTGTGTGCGTGCGTGGTGCGTGCGTGCGTGCGTGCGGCGTGTCTCTGTTTTTTTCTCTTTTTTCTTCTTCTTCTTTTTTTTTTCGGGGGGGGCGGGGGGGGTTGTCCCCCGGCGATGATGCTTTTTCCTTCATCGGCCGATGGTTCGCAAAAGTTCTATCATATCTGTAAAAAGGAAACGATCCCACCAAGTGCCGGGGTCGCCGGTTCCATCGCAATTATAATTTTTACAAACGTTATAATGTGAGGAGGGGGGCAAAAGCGGCAAAAAAACAACAACAAAAAAAAAAAACTCTCGTTGGAACTGCAGCTTTAGGCTTCACGATGGACACCCCCGCATTCTTTTGATAAATTATAGCTTTTGCCGGAACCTGGGGTTAGATAACTCAGAATCTCACCCGGTCAGTCAGGAATCAGGCCGGTAAAAATAAAAAACAACAGTGTCAATTTTGTTTGTTTCCCAAACACAAAAAAGGTTCTCTTTAAAAAAAAAAAAAAAAAAAGCCAAAAAAACAAAAAAAAAACAAACACGAAAAAACAAAAAAAAAAAAAAAACAAACCGAAAAAAACAAAAAAAAAAAAGAAAAAACCCTTTTTCCCAAAAAAAAACAAACAAAGCTGTTTACCCAAACAAAAAAAACAACAACAAAAACAAAAAACGTTTTTATCAAAACAAACAACGACCAACGCTTTTTATCAGGAAAAAAACAACATGCAATTTTTCGGGGTATCCCCTCTGTCCTTTTTTTCCCCCCCCCTACCCTCCACCCCCTCTCCCCCCCCCACCCCCCCCAAACCCCCCCCGATCGGATTGGTTCAGGATTTTCCCAGATTAAATATAACGCCTCAACAGTTAATTATTTGCCCTTTTTTTTGTCTTCTTCTTCTTCGTCGTCTTCTACTATCCCACGGCTCACCAAAAAGCACTGAAACTGAAGTTAAAGTTGGTCAGCCAGGCGGGCGGCCTAGACGTGACCAGTTTCAGGGGATGCGAAAGCCAAACGCCTTCCCTTTTCAATCAGAGGAGCGGCAGTGTCCCTTCGGGTTATCGTGATGGGTTCTCCCTGATTTTTTTTCCGTTTCCGCCCCGGGGGTTTTTTTTCCCCCCTCTGGGGGAGGTAATTCCCAAAATGAAAGATTTCCCTTTCCC
>JABMCL010000307.1:860000-865000 GCA_018857735.1 Alviniconcha marisindica | reverse complement strand
TCCCCTGTGTTAATTATCCCGGAGTTTTCAATGAGGATTTTTCCCTGTGTTTATTATCACGGAGTGAGACACACTTCATTTTCAGCGAGAACCGAGTGTTCCCATGTGAAGGCTGCTGTCGTCACGAAGTTACCTGTCGCTGTAGTAGGCTACTCTGACCCGAAGTTACTTGTGCAGTAGGCTATTCTGACCTGACAGTTACCTGTGCAGTAGGCTATTCTGACCTGACAGTTACCTGTGCAGTAGGCTATTCTGACCTGACAGTTACCTGTGCAGTAGGCTATTCTGACCTGACAGTTACCTGTGCAGTAGGCTATTCTGACCTGACAGTTACCTGTGCACTAGGCTATTCTGACCTGACAGTTACCTGTGCACTAGGCTGTTCTGACTTGACAGTTACCTGTTCAGTAGGCTATTCTGACCTGACAGTTACCTGTGCAGTAGGCTATTCTGACTTGACAGTTGCCTGTGAGGTAGGCTATTCTGACCTGACAGTTACCTGTGAGGTAGGCTATTCTGACCTGACAGTTACCTGTGAGGTAGGCTACTCTGACCCGCAGTTATCAACTGACTCGGCAGTTACCTGTGCAGTAGGCTACTCTGACCCGCAGTTACCTGTGCAGTAGGCTACTCTGACCCGCAGTTACCTGTGCAGTAGGCTACTCTGACCCGGCAGTTACCTGTGCTGTAGGCTACTCTGACCCGCTGTTACCTGTGCAGTAGGCTACTTTGACCCGCAGTTACCTGTGCAGTAGGTTACTCCGACCCGCAGTTACCTTACAGTAGGCTACTCTGACCCGCTGTTACCTGTGCAGTAGGCTACTCTGACCTGGCTGTTACCTGTGCAGTAGGCTACTTTGACCCGCAGTTACCTGTGCAGTAGGCTACTCTGACCCGCAGTTACCTTACAGTAGGCTACTCTGACCCGCTGTTACCTGTGCAGTAGGCTACTTTGACCCGCTGTTACCTGTGCAGTAGGCTACTTTGACCCGCTGTTACCTGTGCAGTAGGCTACTTTGACCCGCAGTTACCTGTGCAGTAGGCTACTCCGACCCGCAGTTATCTTACAGTAGGCTACTCTGACCCGCTGTTACCTGTGCAGTAGGCTACTCTGACCTGGCTGTTACCTGTGCAGTAGGCTACTTTGACCCGCAGTTACCTGTGCAGTAGGCTACTCTGACCCGCAGTTACCTTACAGTAGGTTACTCTGACCCGCTGTTACCTGTGCAGTAGGCTACTTTGACCCGCTGTTACCTGTGCAGCAGGCTACTTTGACCCGCTGTTACCTGTGCAGTAGGCTACTTCGACCCGCAGTTACCTGTGCAGTAGGCTACTCCGACCCGCAGTTACCTTACAGTAGGCTACTCTGACCGGGCTGTTACCTGTGCAGTAGGCTACTCTGACCCGGCTGTTACCTGTGCAGTAGGCTACTTTGACCCGCAATTACCTGTGCAGTAGGCTACCTTGACCCGCAGTTACCTGTGCAGTAGGCTACTCAGACCCGCAGTTACCTTACAGTAGGCTACTCTGACCCGGCTGTTACCTGTGCAGTAGTCTACTTTGACCCGCAGTTACCTGTGCAGTAGGATACTCCGACCCGCTGTTACCTGTGCAGTAGGCTACTTTGACCCGCAGTTACCTGTGCAGTGGGCTACTCCGACCCGGCTGTTACCTGTGCAGTAGGCTACTCTGACCCGCAGTTACCTATGCAGTAGGCTACTCCGACCCGCAGTTACCTTACAGTAGGGTACTCTGACCCGGCTGTTACCTGTGCAGTAGGCTACTCTGACCTCCGGTACGGGAACCCAGCGCGGGTTCTGTGACCGACTGAAGATTCCGGGTGCCAGCGTAACGGCTCGTGTCGGTAGTCTGGAACTAACGGCGCGTGCACAGATAGGTGTGAGCCGGTGCCAGCCTGCAGCGACAGAGGAGAACTGCAGAGACTGCCGGTTTCACAGCAGTGCCAGATAACGGTACATCAGTACAGGGGCTGCCTATGAGATACTGACGACTGGAAATAGACACCCATAGCATAACCCCCCTTCCCCCCTCATCCTCCTCCATCATCCCCCCCCCCCCCCCCCATCACCCACACCAATCCTCCATCACCTACATCACCCACCCTCATCACCCTCACCCCCCGCCATCACACCCCATCACACCCTCATCACCCGCATCACCCACATCACACCCCATCACCCTCATCACCCCATCACCCCCCACCCCTCACCCTCACCCCCCATCACCCCCATCACCCTCATCACCCTCATCACACACACACCCATCACCCCCCCCCCCATCAGCCCTCATTACCCCCATCACACCTCCATCACACACACACACACACACACACACACACACACACACACCTCCATCACACACACACACCTCCATCACCTCCCATCACTGCCTGCTGCTGCAACCCCAGCGGTTCCGATCAACCGCTGAGAGTCACGCATCTGTGCACAGCTGAACCAGCAGGCGGTATTTTTCCGCTGCGATTTGGAGGAATTTCAGTGTCGGTTCCCAGATAGTCTGGTTGCGGTTAATTAATTAAATGCCGTTTCGTTCTGCTGCCGGTCACAGTCACGCATCGGTGAAATCGAGAACTGCGGGAGAAACTTCGACATTGAAAAAGTTGACTTTCTTCATCTTCTTTGACTTTACGAGAGAGAGAAAAAAGAGAGTTTACTTTCTTCTTCTTCTTGGACTTTAAAAAAAAGTTTACTTTCTTCTTCTTCTTCTTCTGCGATATCGAAGAATGTCGGTGTTGGTTACCCAGTGCTTTGGTTCGTGCCGTTAACAGCCGAGTCGTCCCGCTCTTAGTCACGCATCCGTGAAGCGGAACGTGCAGGTGGGAGATTTTCTCTTCTTCTGCGATAGCGAAGAATTCTAGTGTTGGTTACCAGGTAGTCTTACAGTTATCAGATGATGATGAAGTGATGCTTTATGTCCTCAGATGTCAGTTGACATATTAGGGACAAGTTGTGACCAATGCCGAAGCACGGTGCAATAATCTTTACGTCCACGGAAACCAGAAGGCTCGTTAGGACGGACGGTCCAGGACGTCCACCTCGACTCTCACACAGCTCCTGAACCATGACAGTTATCAGCCGTTTCGTACTGCTTTAGTAGTCACGCATCCGTGAGGTTGAACGTGCAAGTAGATTCCCTCTCTCTCTCTCTCTCTCTCTCTCTCTCTCTCTCTCTCTCTTCTCTCTCTCTCTCTCTCTCTCTCTCTCTCTCTCTCTTTGTCTGTCTGCTGCGATATTGATGTTGGTGATCTGAATTGCAGCCGCTGTCACCAAGATCCAAGTGGTTGCTCCGAAAATTCTGCTTGTTGCCGGAAATTAAATGATAACAGGAGTCCGTGATTTTCTCCTTTGCTAGAAGAGCATTTTCCGCAAAATATCTCAGACCGAAAAAAGAAAGAGAGGGAGAAAAACAACAACAACAACAACAACAAATACAGCAACAAAAACTGGTGTCACATTGGCGCTCGTTTTTTTTTTTTTTTTAACTTGTCAGTAATTGCGCAATCTGAACTAATCGACGGCGATGAACTGAATTCAGCGGGAAGATGGATTAGTCCGTGTCGCTGTTGCCGCTTTCTATTTTTCTATTTATGCTGCCGACTACGGGTTTTATTGGCTAAAAATTGCCGAGAAGGGAACGCCGTCTGCGGGGCATGCGTCAGTTTCGGGTCTGAGTCGTGGCGTACGTGGCGCGTCAGTGCATGTCAGTGGCGAGGCAAGCCACCTAGTCAGCCGTTGCTTACCGCTATCGTGGTTATTATTGACTCCCCAACACAGGGGCGACCCGGGCAAGTTGTGATGCGGATGGAGATGGATCGCGCCAACAGCTGAGGAGGCTGTACGCGCGATTCAAGTTATTCCACCCCACGCAATCGTTGCGACTGATTGAACGTTGCGGCTGTTATAATTGTGTAACATGCATTGTATGTGACATCGACAGAAATTGACTTCATCGTTGGGATTGAATCGGCGTCGCTGTTGTGTACATATATGTGACATTAGCAGAACTGACTTCATCGTTTGGAATTGAACATCGCTGTTGTGTAACATGTGTATGTGACATCGACAGAAACTGACTTCATCGTTTGGAATTGAACATCGCTGTTGTGTAACATGTGTATGTGACATCGACAGAAACTGACTTCATCGTTGGAATTGACCGTCGCTGTTGTGTAACATGTGTATGTGACATCAGTAGAAACTGACTTCCTTGTTGGAATTGACGGTCGCTGTTCTGTACATATTTTTGACATCAACAGAAACTGACTTCATCGGTGGAATTAAGCGTTGCTGTTGTATACTTATGGTTGACATCAGCAGAAACTGACTTCATCGTTGGAACTGAACGTCGCTGTTGTGTACTGATATAATTATATAAAACAAATTGGCATCAGCGGAAACTGACTTCATCACTTGAACTGAACGTCGCTGTTGTGAACTGATATAATTATATAAAACAAATTGACATCAGCGGAAACTGACTTCATCGCTAGAACTCAGAACGTCGCTGTTGTGAACTGATATAATTATACATAAAAAATTGACATCAGCGGAAACTGACTTCATCGCTTGAACTGAACGTCGCTGTTGTGTACTGATAAATAAAACAAATTGACATCAGCAGAAACTGACTTCATCGCCAGAGTTGAGCGTCGCTGTTGTCCGTGAAGTTGAACTGAAAGTGCAGGTGGGATACGTTTTTTTCTTCTTCTTTTTTCAGTTTCTTCTCCTTCTACAATATGGAAGAATAAGTTCAGTGTTGGTGACCTGAGTTCCAGCTGTCACCAGAATCCAAGTCCGGAAACTAAATGGTGACAGGAGTCAGTGATTCTTTCCTTTGCTAGACATCCGAAGAAACTGACATCACCGTTGGAATTAACCGTCGCTGTCGTATACATGCATATGACATCAGCAGAAAGTGACTTCATCAATCTAACGGCGAAGTGCGTAACTTGGCAGTGTGGA
>JABMCL010000307.1:837500-842500 GCA_018857735.1 Alviniconcha marisindica | reverse complement strand
ATCACTTCCTTCTACACGCGAGTGCGAGCCTTAGTTGACACCTTCCTGCCCAGTTAACTCACAGAACTCTACTCCCTTCTGATCCACCGATCCCACTGTTCCCCCCCCCCCCCCCCCCCCCCCCCCCCCCCCACCCCATCCCCTCCCCCATTCCCACCCACACCCTTTCTCCCCAGCCCACCACTCACCTCTGCCTACTGCGTGTGGTTTCAGCTGCAGAGAAGATGCAGAAAAACAACGAGATGAAATGATGGGAGGGAATGTGATAAAAATTACACGAAGTACATAATCAGCCATTTACATTTACATCGATGCTGCCATTTCTTTCCGAAATGTTCCTAAAACTGAAAAACCAGGGTTCAAAAGACAGATTGCGCAACTAAATTTAAAAAAAATGAAAAAAATATATATATATATAAGGAAGAGGAGGAAGAGGAGGAGGAAGAGGAGGAGGAGGGGGAAGAGAAGAAGAAGAAGAAGAAGGAGGAGGAGGAGGAGGAGGAGGAGGAGGAGGGGGAAGAGAAGAAGAAGATGAAGAAGGAGGAGGAGGAGGAGGGGGAAGAGAAGAAGAAGAAGAAGAAGAAGAAGAAGAAGAAGAAGAAGAAGAAGGAGGAGGAGGAGGGGAAAGAGAAGAAGAAGAAGAAGAAGAAGAAGAAGAAGAAGAAAAAAGAGAAGAAAATCTTCGGGAGCCGAAGTAAGTTGAAGAGGATTACAAAGCAGGAGGGTTTCCCTCCTTGATGTTAATCATCGATCGCCAAATTAGGCCGGCTTACGGTTTCTCCTTCCGGCTTTTCCCAGCTTCCCTGCCTGTCATAAATGCCGTGTGCCATGATCTCTTCCCGTACCCATGACTCTCCTGACGAATGAAAAGAAAATAATATTTCAGATTAAAAAAAAAAAAAAAGCCTCACAAGGCAACACAAATAACTGCTGTTCTTGGTTATCGATGTGCACATGTTTTTCTCTCGTGGGTCAGTTGGGTCCATTGGGTTCTGCAAGACATACGGTATAGGTCTGTAAGGGGTTAAACGTAAAATTCATATTTTGTAATTAAAACAAATTAAAGGGATGTGCTGTTCTTGCTTATGGATACATATTTTATTTTCTCTTTGTTGGTCTGTTGGGTCCGTTGGGTCCGGCTAGACACATGGTATAGGTCTGTGAGGGGTTAAACCTAAAATTCATATTTTTTTAATTGAAACAAGTCAAAAGAATGTGCTGTTCTTGGTTATCGATACACAGGTTTTTTTCTCTGGTGGGTCTGTTGGGTCCATTGGATCCGATAAGATACATGATGGGTCTATGAGGGGTTAAACGTGAAAGTCTTCTCTTTATTTTTTTTAAAACGAATTAAAAGAAGCTGCTGTTCCTTGGATGTCCACGCCCTATTGAGCGGTTTAGTAAAGCTGGTTTTCCCGAGTGAATGCCCTTCGTAATCTTTCGCGCAAGAAGTCGCGAAGGGTCGCAGCTGTCACTTCCGGGCGGATTTCTGAGTAGGCGTTAGTTCACGTTGTGTGTGTTTTAACAATAGAACTTTAACCCAGAACTGCCAAGCAGTACAAATGCCGCCACTGTTGCAGTTGCAAAAATAACATAGGGAAGGTGATGGAGAGGTGGAAAAAAAATGTCTTTACATCGTTTTTGGCCTGACCAGAAAATCGCGAGTTTGTGGGAAAAGATGCGGTTTGGGGCATCCTGTAGCACGAGCAACAAGTTGTTGCTTGTTGCCAGACAAATTCAGACTACGGGCCTTCAAAAAAGCCTTAAAGTCAGCAGTGTAAACTTCGCAAATTCACTGTCACCGCCTTTTTGAAGAAAGTACGCACCGGAAGTAAAAGCGGCCAAGGGACTTAAGCGATGCCGGGTAAAAGGCAAGGGAGGTAACAACCCCGCCTGAACCGCCCAATACCATGGTACCGCCGGGTACCATGAGCCACGCTCTGTTGAGAATCGCAGACTAAAACTGTCAAAATTCGCCTTTTTTAAGGCCAGTGTAGGCCAGGCTCTTTGCAGTTTTGCGCCTATTGACAGAGATTCTGTCGTTATGATTTCTATGCCCCTCCCCTCCCCCCCCTCCACCCCCCCCCTCTCCACGCGCTACCCAGCCTCCTCTTTGTTTCTTTCGACTTCATTTTCGCGCAGTCCTCTGTAAACATAAGATGGCGTGTTAACCCCTTCACTGCCATGATGTCACTTGAAAACAACCAATAAAACCGCGAAATTTGAAACCCTTAAGCCTTTCTGTCTTCTTTTTCGCACTGGCGTGTGAAAAACGAATAGCACTGAAAGCAGATGTGTTACAGGACCGGAAACTGTACTGTGAGGCGGGTCTGTGATTCTTTCGGCCCGGAAATACTACAGGCTGGGGCAGTGAAGGGGTTAAAAACAGAGTCAAAGCCACTCTTGTGACATGGTGCTCGCCCCTACCGCCCTCTGCCACCCCCCCCCCCCCCCCCCCCAAATCCCCCGCCTTCCACCCCTCACCCCCCCCCACCCCAAATCCCCCGCCTTCCACCCTCACCCCACCCCCCCACCCCCAAACCCCTCGCCTCACCCCGTCCTTGATATAATCTTCGTCGTTGATCAGATCTGAAAACGAAGAAGTTAGCTAATAATCCCCCTTTGGCTAAAGCTTTCCAGAGGGGAGAAGACATCAGTCTAACAAAGTCTCTGAAATGCCGCGGACACAAACAGTGTTTGCTCCTCCCTCGGCCAAAACCCTCCATCAGACCAGGCCATCAGGACTAACAAGGACACAGAAAGCTCATGAGCATTTACATTGCCCCATCTCACCCCCCCCCTTTAACCCCCCCCCCCCCCCCTCCAACCCCCACCCCACCCTCCACCGCCCCTGGACGGTGTCGACATCTTGTGCAAGTCGTGAATAACAATATCAGGCCACTCACAGCGTCCACTATTGTTCGGCGTTTATCGATCACCGCATCAAAGTCTACGCCCATTTAGAAACCCGAAAATCTAAATTCTCAAACCTAATTCCAATCTGAAAGCCCCCTTGAGCTTGCTTTGCTAGCGAAAATTCCGACAAGGGTTATAAATTCCTGCGAGCCATGTCTTATAAATTGGCGGCAAGTCCTCTGATATATTGGATTCTGCTGTCGGAGCGGGTGATGGCATTGCAAAGAGGGAGTCTTATCCTGGGCAGACGGCGAGATGGCTGTACATTGTAAGGGCCGTATAATATTGATCTGGGGGTCAAGTGTCCTGAGGGCATGACCAAGGCAAAACACGGGTAATGCATAGCAATCAGTTCGGGTCATACCTTCTTTTTTTCTGCCCCCCCCCCCTCCCCCTCTCTGTCTCTGTGTGTCTCTGTCTCTGTGTGTCTGTAGCTCTGTCTCTCTGTGTGTCTCTGTCGCTGTCTGTCTGTCTCTGGCTCTGGCTGTGTGTGTGTGTGTGTGTGTGTGTGTGTGTGTGTGTGTGTGTGTGTGTGTGTGTGTGTGACTCTCTCTCTCTTTCTCTCTTTGCTCGCGTGATTACGTGAGCTGAGGCAACTATACTGTCTCACTGAAAGCAATTGCGAACACACACACACACACACACACACACACACACACACACACACACACACACACACACACACACACACATTAAACACACACACACACACATTAAAACACACACACACACACAACACACACACACACACACACAAAACACACACACACACACACACACACACACACACACACACACACTCACACTCACGCACACCACACACACACACTCACGCACACACACACACACACACACACACACACACACACACACACACACACACACACACACACATTAAAAACACACACACACACACACACACACACACACACACACACACACACACACACACACACACACAAGCTACGACCTCGAGCAACAGAACGAAGCTCCGGTCTGACCAGTGACAACGAAACCAAGTGCCAGCTTCGTACAACAAAACCAAACCCAGCACCGACCTCAGAAGAAGAAGAAGAAGAGTTCAGGCCTCTGGAAAGAAGGCCATATTCTGACCTCTGGCAACAGTGCCATATTTTGGCCTCTATAATGTACAATGTGTGACTTAATTGGGACGCTTTTTGAGCATCCTGAGTTGAACGTAGCAAGTTGTAAAAATGAAATTACTAACGAACTGACAGAAAACAACAACAACAACAAAAAACAAGCTCTTACCTCTAGCAATAAAAAAGTAATCTTTGATCTCTGGCAACAAAATCCAGCTCCGACGGAGCAAGAAAATCAACTTCCGGCCTCTGATAACAAAACCAGTTTCTGCCATCTGGCAACATAGCGAAGTTTTGGCCTTGCCAAGTTCGTGCCACTGGCAACAAAGCCAAGTTCGTGCCACTGGCAACATAGCCAAGTTCTGGCATCTGGCTACAAAAGCATGTTCCGAACTCTAGGATGAAAATACAATCTCTGGCAACAAAACCGAGATACAATCTCTGGCAACAAAACCAAGATACAATCTCTGGCAACAAAACCAAAATACAATCCCTGGCAACAAAACCAAAATACAATCTTTGGCAACAAAACCAAGATACTGCATTTACTAAAAAAAAATTATAAGCTCCAACATCTGACCAAAAATGGAGAGAGAAAAAGAAGATAAATCGGCTACATGTAGATTGCCCTTTGAAAAGCTCTTTAAAAGCAAGTTACAATGGCCGTGTAAAATAAGGTGCGAAAGTTGATATAAGCCATTATCGAACTCAAGCTGCTTAATGTCCTTCTGTTTGCTGGTAATGTTGCACGTTACACGTACGAAAAAGGCATGTCGTATTGTGCCAGTCTTTTTAATGTCGATGGAAACTGTGCTTTCAACAGCATCATTAAAGATCATCATGTAAAGGGCTTTAGGGAGTAACAATGAAGTACTTCCCGTCGTTTCTAGCGAACCGTATGATTAAACGAGCGAGTGCAGTTGCGGTGTATCTAGGCTAGAGACTATGTAATCAATATGATGTAGAATGTTAAACAAGGTA
>JABMCL010000307.1:822500-832500 GCA_018857735.1 Alviniconcha marisindica | reverse complement strand
GCAGCTGGACGAGTATTATATATGCTTTTGGATCTGCACTTATGGCTGTGTATCTCTGCTTTCGGTTCTGTAGGCCTACTTAGGGCGCACACACACACACACACACACACACACACACACACACACACACACACACACACACACACACACACACACACACACACCACGCACACACACACACACAACACACACACGAATTTCAGTTCTTTCATCCACCCGCTCCTCATCGTCCTGCGTGGGGCTCGGTCCGTACGGTGGACGAGACGTCCCACTCCAAGCCCTGACTGACCCAGCTGCCAGTGAAATCAACTTTGTATCCGACCCACAACCACTCCGATTTCGATGCTGTCCCTCGATCCTCTTCGCTCTGGCAGTCTCGCAGGGGAACCGCTGTGGTGTTTACCATCCGTAGATGACCCGGCTGCCTGTCCTCCGGCACCGGGGCATTGCAGCAGAACCTAAGTAGCGTATCGCGCGGCAGGTGGTCGGCCAAGCGGCGTCTGGAACAGTCTGGCATTCAGGCGGGCGGTCATTACTGACCGGGATGAGACGGCCCCAAAGCCTGGACACAGAAGCCTGCAGATTTCCACAGTTCATTGATGGATTTCCTCTGGCTCTAGACGTCGCTCGGGCTTTGGATGACTCCCACGTCGCCGGCATTCACAGATAGAGCTGCGGTTTACAGGCCAAAGCCCCGCTTCTGTGGCCTAAGGCGTTGTCCCTGGCGGCCCGAGACGTCTAGCGGCCTCACCGCGATCATTGGCGGATCGATATCGAAGCGTGTCCCTGATCGATTTCCTCACCAGCACTTTCACCCGGGTGGTCCACCTGGCCGTCTCGTATTTCATTATCGTATCTGGACTTGGTTTGCGGGTTTGTAAGCGAAGCTTTGGTAAGTCGGTGCGAAATAATCGCCTGTGGATTATTTCTGTTAGCTTCCGGCTTTCGTTGGGTTGAGCTCCTTTTAGCCGTGGGTGTCCGGAGGGTTATACTCTCACTGGTCATTGGCTCTAAAACATTGGAACATTTAGCTTCCACCGTCCGCTGCCCTTCTCTAGCATTTGGCTGCCACTACTTTCCATTTTTTTTTAATGTCTATCTATCTATCTATTTATCTATCTATCTATCTATCTATCTATCTATCTATCTATCTATCTATCTATCTATCTGTCTGTCTGTCTGTCCATCTATCTCTGTGTGTGTGTATATCTATCTATCTGTATGTCTGTATGTCTGTCTGTCTGTCTATCCGTGTGTGTGTTTGTGTTTGTTTGCTTGTTTGTGTGTGTGTGTGTGTGTGTGTGTGTGTGTGTGTGTGTGTGTGTGTGTGTGTGTGTGTGTGTGCGGCCGCGCGCGTGTAGGTGTGTGTGTGTGTGTCCTTGACTTCCACTGGTCATTGTTTCCTGTTCCTTGTTTGGCGTTACTCTCCCGTTCTTTGGATTTCACTGGGCATTTTATTTCCTGTATCTCTTTGACTTCCACTGGTCATTGATTTCCTCTTCCTTCATTTCCACCGTCGTTACTCTCCCGTTCCTTTGGTTTTCACTGTCGTTGATTTCTGTATCTATGGACTTGACTGGTTGCTGCTCTCCTCTCTCTCCTCTCTCTTTTCTCTTCTCGTCTCTCTTTCTCTGCCTCTTCCCCCCTCTCTGTTTCCCCCCCCCCCCCCCCTCTCTCTCTCCCTCTCTCTCTCTCTCTCTTCTCAAGGATTTACGGAACCTAAACAACAGTTATTCGTGTAAAGTAAAGTTTTCGAGTCCGGATTCGAGTTCTCTCTTCTTTTGACTCTTAAGTTTAATGTATTTTTTGGGTGACTGGACATTTGATTTCCACAGGCCATTGATGTCGTGTCTCCTGACTTCCATTGATCTTCCACGGGCCATTGATTTCCTGTGTCTCTTGACTTCCACTGATCTTCCACCGGCCATTGATTTCCTGTGTCTCTTGGCTTCCACTGATCTTCCACGAGCCATTGATTTCCTGTGTCTCTTGACTTCCACTGATCTTCCACGGGCCACTGATTTCCTGTGTCTCTTGACTTCCACTGATCTTCCACGGGCCATTGATTTCCTGTGTCTCTTGACTTCCATTGATCTTCCACAGGCCATTGATTTCCTGTGTCTCTTGACTTCCACTGATCTTCCACGGGCCATTGATTTCCTGTGTCTCTTGGCTTCCACTGATCTTCCACTGGCCATTGATTTCCTGCCGTTGATTTCCTGTGCCTCTTGACTTCCATTGATCTTCCACTGGCCATTGATTTCCTGTGCCTCTTGACTTCCACTGATCTTCCACAGGCCATTGATTTCCTGTGTCTCTTGACTTCCATTGATCTTCCACTGGCCATTGATTTCCTGTGCCTCTTGACTTCCACTGATCTTCCACTGGCCATTGATTTCCTGTGTCTCTTGACTTCCACTGATCTTCCAATGGCCATTGATTTCCTGTCTCTTGACTTCCACTGATCTTCCACTGGCCATTGATTTCCTGCCTCTTGACTTCCACAGGCCATTGATTTCCTTTCTCTTTGAGTTCTACTGATCTTCCACAGGCCATTGATTTCCTGTGTCCTGACTTCCACTGATCATCGATTTCCATTCGCCTCGCATTTCCACTGGGCTTAGATTTCCGTTATAATTCAGCCTCAGACCCCCACTGGCCTTAGGACATGATATCTAATGGTGATAGACCCTGACAGGCCTTAGGACAAGTCTGATGTCGATAGACCCTGTCTGGCCTTAGGACATGTCTGATGTCGATAGACCCTGTCTGGCCTTAGGACATGTCTAATGACGATAGACCCTGACTGGCCTTAGGACAAGTCTAATGACGATAGACCCTGACTGGCCTTAGGACATGTCTAATGACGATAGACCCTGACTGGCCTTAGGACATGTCTAATGACGATAGACCATGACAGGCCGTAGGACATGTCTAATGAAGATAGACCCTGACGGGCCTGGCGCGGGTGCCAGCCGCGGATTGATCGGTATCGAAATGGCCCATGACAGAACTACAAGTTTCCTTGACGACGCCTTTGTTCTGATGATCGGTCCTTGGTCTGGTCTCCGTCGTGGCTACACAAATAAGACTTATCGGTCCTTGGTCTGATGTTCATCAGATTTCGCGAGTGAGGCTGTCTTGGGGCTGGGGGGATTCATATGTACCACGTGCAGTATGCAAGTATACTATATTTTCGGTCGGAGGACGTGGGAGGTATTCCGGGTACTTCCTTGTCTGAGCCCTGTTTGGGAAAACTGTCTACCCGTCGATGCCTTAATCTGAAACAAAGAAATTAAGCAATAGTTTAGATGAACTCCTTGTGTCTCGTAGTCGATTTCGGATACTGAGACCTATAGTATCAAGACAAAGTTGTATACTGGAATATATATATATGTATATATATGATATAGATATTGTTATTTGTGTATGTTGAGTTGTGGTGTGTGTGTGTGTGTGTGTGTGGAGTGAGAGGAGTGTGTGTGTGTGTGTGTGTGTGTGTGTGTGGTGTGGTGTGGTGGTGTGTGTGTGTGTGTGTGTGTGTGTGTATGGGAAGTGGGTGGTTATGACGGTGTCTGGTGTGTGACTTGTTTATTGATCTCTTTCAACGTGATGCCTGTGTTTACAACAGTTTTGATTTTAATTTTAGAATGCAATGTGTGATGAGTTTGTGTGCGCGCGCGCGTGCGCGTGTGTATGATTGTGTGTGTGTTTGTGTGTGTGTGCTGTGTGTGTGTGTGTGTGCGTGCATGCGTGCGTGCGTGCGTGTGTGTGCGTGCGTGTATTTGTGTGCGTGCATTCTCGTATGTGTGTGTGTGTGTGTGTGTGTGTGTGTGTGTGTGTGTGTGTGGTGTGTTTGTGTGTTGTGCGTTTGCTGCGCGTGCGCGTGTGCGTGCGTGCGGTGCGTGTGGTGTGTGTGTTGTGTGTGTGTGTGTGTGTGTGTGTGTGTGTGTGTGTGTGTGTGTGTGTGTGTGTGTGTGTGTGTGTGTATCTGTGTGTGTGTGTGTTTAGCAACGCTTTTTTTTAAATCGTGTTTTTATTATCAAATTCGCCGGAAGCGGGCTATGCACAAAAATGTCAAGAGGTGTATCAGTAAAAAGTCAGTATAGACCGAGACCGCTTGTGTTATCTTTGGTGGAAAGTGGATTTGCTCTGTTGTGAGATTCGCCCTGATATAACCGCACCGGTTGACTGGGCGTAAAACACCAACTTACTTACTTGCTTTCTATTGTGAGACGAGTGGTAGCTGAGCTGGAGCCGGGAAGGAAGTCGCAGTACGGGGAAGCAATGGATTTTATGCCTTAACACTTGAATTAAGTAAGTGGCATTTGAACAGCAATAATTAATGAGGCGACGCCATCTGGTGTTTAGAAACGGCTAGGCCGGCACCTGGTGTTTATGGGGTAATATTGTCAGACGCACCGGCGTCTGGTGTTTTTACCGAGCAGTGTACGGAAGTGTCGATTACTCGGAAGACAATGACCGCGAAGTTAACCCCTTCACTGCCCCAGCCTGTAGAATTTCCGAGCTGAAAGAACCACGGACGCACCAGCAAACAGTATATATTCCGGTCCTATATTACATCTACTTTCATAGTTCAGGAGCTGTGTGCAGAGTGGAGGTGGCCGTCCTGGGCTGTCCGTCCTAACGAGCCTTCTGGTTTCCGTGGTCGTAAAGCTATATTGAACCATGCTTCGGCATTGGTCTCAGCTTGTCCCTAATATGTCAACTGACATCTGAGGACATTAAGCAACACTACTACCTACCTACCTACCTACATCTACTTTCAGTGTATTCGTGTTGATGAAAGTCCTTTCACGTGCCATGCGAAAAAGAAGACGCAAAGGCTTAACGGTTTCAAATTTTGCACTTTTAATGGCCATTTTCAAGTGACATCGTGGCAATGAAGGGGTTAACAAATAATTCAAACAGAAACGCTGTCGTCGCGATGAACTTAAACCCTTTCGGTCGTCTTATTCGGCGAGCACTTATGTGTATTCAAGAACACATCACCTTCGCGAGTAGTTATCTGCTAGTTACTGAGTTGGCTGTGGATATAAAATTATATTAACGCTTACAGCGCCTGTGTCACAATACTGTTCCCACCATGCTTCCCTCTGATGTCTTATTTATGTGCCCAAATCAGGGCCCAGTTGTGTCAGAATCAGTAGTGAAAGAAGCGCAACAACATTAAAGTGATCAAAACTTGAACCATTTTACTTTATTCTGCAAGAACATTGCGAAAGAATTGGTTCAGAAATAACGAAGTTACGGGCGTTTAGAGATAGTGACTGTACGTTTGGTGCCAGAGTAAGAAAAAAAGCTGGCACCAGGAGCTGCTGCATTCCAGGACCACTGGCGCTGAAAGGGTTAAAGAAAACGGTGTGAACAGCACCCGATGCCCAGATCTCCGGTATGCCATCCAGACGAGTGGTCACCGCATTGACCCGAAAGACAAAATCGTCTTTTTTGGCAATGTCTACGATCCACGTGAAACGGACCGGATGAGATCGGACCACCGTCAATTAAACATTGGAATTGACTTTCAAAACTTCTAAACTAACCCCAGCAGAAACTTTGCAAGGAGCCAACAGCGCTTGCTTTCAACTTTGAACGGAACTGAACCAAAGTAGTCTAGCTGACAGCGCGAGAAACCGACAGACGTACGGGCGTAGGACAACTCGGCGAATTCCGAAGAAGTCTCGACGCCTTTAACTTTTATTTATGGCTTCGCTGAATGAGACAACAGCTTACGGTCCTCAGAAAATGCGCCATTGACCCAGACCACAGGAACCTCCACACTCCGAGCATCGCTTTCCGGCACCTTCCTCCAAACTCTGCCAGATTTAGTTACGCCACTGAAGGGGCACTCTTTATCTCCGCGCTGCTGTCCAGCGACACGGTCAGCGCCCTCCGAAAGGTTTGGGTGCAGGGAGGCAACCTAGCACCCAAGCACGCACGTAAACATGAGATGCACCCACCCCGGGTAAAAAAAAAAAGAGTTCGGTCTCGATTCAGACGATTTTGCTTTTATTTGAGCTGGCGTAAGCAACATGGTCAGTTATAAAGCAAACGTCTGATATAATCTGAGTTGTTTGTAACAAACTTACTACTGTTTGAGCACCAACTGCTCGTTAGCTGACAGTTTTCTAGGACCTATGGCGTAACTAAATACGGCAGTGGTTGAAGGAAGGATGCCGTAAACCAGTGCTTGGAGTTTGAGGAACCTCTCCAGGAGGCGAGTGTTAGTCCGGGGAATGGGGGGATGGGGAGGTGTGGGGGGGGGGGGGGGGGGGGGGGGGGGCAGAGGGAGGAAATAGAGGGACGAGGGACGGAACTGGTTTCATTAATATGCGGGCGATCTGCACGAGGCACTTTGCACTTGGGGGTAAAAACCTGGCCCGTTCTGTTGAACCCTTCATAATAACTCCTTGTTATTTTGCGGATCAGCTCTGTCAACCCAGTGCTATTCTCGTGTAAGGCGGTGATGCAGCCAACCCCGATCTGCTTCGATCCTTTCCGGGAGTCAGTTGCGCTACGAAAAGGCGATTCTGATGGCAGCTGTGGAAGGGTGGTTTGATCGAAGTGTTCTGTTAATTCGTCATAGTCATCGATCCCTGAACAACGTTGATCTTTCACGCCCCAAGTGTATTGGCCCGATTTGATGTATGAATATGATTTGCTGGCTTGCGATGCTTGTGGGTCATAAAGGTGTATAGACTACAGTGTAGTCATGATACATGGAAATGCGAGTATGTAAGTAATTGGTTTTTAACATCCTGTCAAGCGCACGGGGTTGTATCTCAGGGTGATTATGACAACGCGCTGTGTAAGGGTACTTGAGTACGGTTATGCTGTGATGCAGTGTCTGGTTGCTGCCGCTTTTTTTGTGTTTTTTCGTTGTGTGTGTGTGTGCGTGCGTGCGTGTGTGTGTGCGTGCGTGTGTGTGCGTGCGTGCTGGTGTGCGTGTGTGCGTGGTGTGCGTGCGTGCGTGGTGTGTGTGTGTGTGTGTGTGTGTGTGTGTGTGTGTGTGTGTGTGTGTGTGTGTGTGTGTGCGTGCGTGCATGCTGTGTGTGTGTGTGTGTGTGTGTGTGTGTGTGTGTGTGTGAGTGTGTCGTGATGTGTGTTTGTGTGTGTGTGTGTGTGATGTGTGTTTGTGTGTGTGTGTTGTGTGTGGTGTGTGTGTGTGTGTGTGTGTTTCTTCATATTTTGTTTTTGTTTATTTTTAGTGATATGTTACTACCGGTCACTTTACCTGGTTAATTAGCTTGCAGCAGCCGCATGAGCAGCCCTACCGTGAACTCCAATCCTACTAGTGTACTTGCTATCCTAGTGTGTTGAATCAGTGGAGGTTATTTATCACAGTTACCAGGGCGGCCAGGGCAGCTTCCATTCTAATACCTTTCGACTTCCAGCTATATAATTATGGATCTTTAACGACCGAAACCAGAAGCACAACACGGGTCCGACATGTCCGGGGGAGGGGGGCGGGGGAGGGGGGCACGGGAGGGGGGGGGGATGAGCGAGGCAGTGGAATAAGTCCAAACAACTCGTAATCCTATTGGCGATGGTGCTTTCCGTCAATATTACGGTCAATATTACGGTGGAATAGAAAATTGACGTTATGCAGTCTGCGGGTCTGGAAATACCGACAGAGTCTAGTGAGACGACAGACAGCTCCTCAGACATACCAGTCACTTAAATGCTACGACACGCGGTTGCTTCAGTCAAAATCTCCAGGGGATATTGAGCTTTTATGGGGAAACATTCTAATGTATGTGCGTCAGTGTGTTCGACGCCGATCCCTCAAACAAAAAATCCATAACCCATTGCCCTACATACACCCAGCAGCGTATAAATCTCGCTCAAAATAATCCTTAACACACACCACTAACCTAGACCTGCTATGGAACCGCTTCAGAACAGTTCCCCTGAACTTATATTTTCTATTTTAGGTTGAGAAATTATCGTCTGCAAAATGTACCTGGGGTAACAAGTATCCTGTCAGTAACTTGGTGTTTTACGCCCATAACAAGTATCCTGTTTGCTGTATGATGGCTGTTAAAAGAAGAAGAAAAAAGCGACCAAGAAGAACGGCAGAACAAGTATCCTGCTTGTTGTATGATGGCTATCAAAAGAAGAAGAAAAAAGCGACGAAGAAGAACGGCAGAACAAGTATCCTGTTTGCTGTATGATGGCTATTAAAAGAAGAAGAAAGCGACCAAGAAGAACGGCAGAAAAAGTATCTTGCTTGTTGTATGATGGCTGTCAAAAGAAGAAGAAAAAAGCGACCAAGAAGAACGGCAGAACAGTATCCTGTTGTGTAGATGGCTTTGCTTGTTGTATGATGGCTATCAAAAGAAGAAGAAGAAAGCGACGAAGAAAAACGGCAGAACACGTATCCTGCTTGTTGTAAGATGGCTATTAAAAGAAGAAGAAGAAAGCGACCAAGAAGAAGAAGAAAGCGGCCAAGAAGAAGAAGAAAGCGACCAAGAAGAACGGCAGAACAAGTATCCTGCTTGTTGTATGATGGTTATTTAAAAAAAAAAAAAAAAAAGCGACGAAAAAGAACGGCAGAACAAGTATCCTGCTTGTTGTATGATGGTTATCAAAAGAAGAAGAAGAAAGCGAGGACGAAGAACGACGATGATGAAGAGGAGGGTAGAGAAATGCAATGACGGGGGAGGTGGTGGCTTTCTGTTTAGGATTCGCAGTCACCGATGTCCAGAACTTGACAAAAGCATTACAGACACAACGCTGGCCAACTAGAAAGAAAAAGAAAAAGAAAAACACTTTCTCACATCAGTGTATCCGCCTCTAAGTACATGCATGGCGGGCTCTGATCTATGAATAGGCTACCTGGAGCGGCTCACCAATCGAGAGTGTTAATGAGAGTGAAGCAAACAGTCCGCCATCTTGAAGAGGTCAACTGTCCTCTCGCAGACTGCTTGGAAAGAAGGAAAGATCGTTTTTATTGTTGCTGTTGGAATGACATTGTCACGTTGTGCGCTTTGGGGTTGCAGTCATCGAGATCGCCCAGCAGAGAGACAAAAGGGATTCACCTTTCACGAAGGGAATGAAGGCATGATGATCGGAGTGTGCTTTGTTCGTTTGACAGCAGCTGTCATCTGCCTCCAGCTATAAACGTGCACTTATTTTGAAGACTTTGTTGGGAGTGCCCCAGTCTTTGGCTCTCTTGCTATACTTCAACTTGTGAGTCAAACATGGCGGTCGTTCTTTGGGGTTTTCGCGCTGAATATTATTTGTGAAATGCTGATTGGCTGAAGCCGCTCGACTGATTAGCAGCAACACACAGCAAAATGTGGACGTCTTGCTTTCCTGACTTTGCTGCCCCGATCTCGGCTATCTAGTGATCGCGCCACAAATCGATTCCTGCAGCTCCAAAGATCTGTCACGGCAAAGCGGAAAACACGGACTTGCAGCTGCAAACGTGTCCTTTGCAGCGACAACATTTCCCAGCCGTGCCGCTGGAATTTCGACAGCAAACCGCTGACGATACTGCGATACTTTTTTCTTTCATTGGATTGATGATCGCTTATATAGCGCTATTCTCCGCTCTCTTGAGCAGACTCACTGCGCTCGCGTGTGGTTCTACGTGAGTGACTGGCTTTTCATGGCGCGTTTTTTTTAATATCTACCGAAGTGGTGTACTACAGCGCTGGATGGCTGGTGCCTATGAAAGCAGCCGTCTCGGCGCAAGTTCTGGTACACCATACAACCATGCTCCATGTCACTCATGCAAAGCCACATACGTAAGGATATGTAAGGGTATGCGTGTTTAGCTGTAACCTGCCACCTGCACTATTGGCAGAATGGCCGGGTTCTTTTACGTGCTACTGCGGTAACACGGGGGTGGAACGGATATCGAAGTAAGAGTCAGCACAGAAAGTCGACTATGGAGAAGAAAATGCGCCCGCCGCTCCTGCAGGGATTCGAACCCGCGACCTTTCATTCACGAGTCCGGCGCTCTAACCACTGA
>JABMCL010000307.1:810000-817500 GCA_018857735.1 Alviniconcha marisindica | reverse complement strand
TGAAGGGACACAAATAGAGCGCCTTTCATGTACAGCTCACGATCTGTCACTGGCATGCGATCCGAATAGCAAGGTAGATCAACTGCACCGAGTCTCGAGGTGATGCGGATCGAGCTTCATGTCCTCGGATGTCGGGTTGACATATCAGGGACAAACTGTGACCAACGCCTAAAGCATGGTTCATTGTTGCTTTACGTCCACAGAAGCCGTAAGGCTCATTAGGACGGGGGGAGCCCAGGACGGCCACCACCTCGACTTTCACACAGCTCCTGAACTGTGATCGCCAGAGCCACGTCCAGTTTAATCTAGTTTATGACTTAGTGTTTACGAGTAGACGTAATATACTGCCAGTTTTAATGCACTATTGGCAGAATCCCCGCGGAGTCTTTTACGTGCTGCTGCGAGTATTATTAATACTGCGAGTGGAGTCAGAACAGAGAGTGGAGTCAGTAAGAGTCAGAACAGAAAGTTGACCCTGGAGAAAAAGAAAAAGAAATCTCCCGCCGCTCCTGCCGGGGATCGAACTATGAGCTTCGGATCGCGAGTCCGGCACTCTAACCATTTTTTTGAAAACGGCGTTTACAGACGTTCTGTTCGTCATAATTATCAAAAGGAGTATGATTATTGTGGATCACGATAGCTAGGGAGCCTCAGGCTTACTGCTGTCTAGTGCCAGCCAGGCCGTCTAGATTTTTTTGCAGTGATCGCGCCAGACATTTTTCGAACCGGCGTGAGATCTGTGAGGTGGCGAAAATGGTTCACGGAAACCGGTCAGACAATCACTGTAACCGGTCAGACAGTCATTGTAACCGGTCAGACAGTCACTGTAACCGGTCAGACAATCACTGTAACAGGTCAGATAGTCACTGTAACAGGTCAGACAGTCACTGTAACCGGTCAGACAGTCACTGTAACAGGGCAGACAGTCACTGTAACCGGTCAGACAGTCACTGTAACCGGTCAGATGCATTGCCGTCCATACTACTTCTAGAGCTGTACTAGCAAACACCCAGCTCCCGTCCCTGCTTAAAACACACACACACACACACACACATACACACACGCACGCACGCACGCACGCACGCACGCACGCACGCACGCACGCACACACGCACGCACGCACGCACGCACTCGCTCGCACGCACTCACGCACCAACGCACGCACGCACACATACGCATACACACACGCACACACATACACATGCAGCCGCACACACACACACACACACACACACACACACACACACACACACAAACTCTCTCTCTCTCTCTCTCTCTCTCTCTCTCTCTCTCTCTCTCTCTCTCTCTCTCTCTCTCCCTCTCCCCCTCTCTCTCTCTCTCTCTCGTCACTGTACTGCGTTTTCAGAACCGGTCAAATAAAATAACAGCCGTTACATCTGACCGACTGCTGATTTTGTTTCCACTATATCCGTATCTTATCCGCTAAACTCCCACAAATGACCGGTTAGCACGAACCCTGTGTCTTGCACAGTTCAGACATGGTTCACAGAGTCTGGCACAGAGTCTGGCACCTTACTTACGGAGTCTTGCCTCCGGCTGTGCCACACTGACACCAGCGAGAAGACCAAGGCTCTATTAAGATGTTGCTGTTCCCTGCATGGTTATGTGGGGACTGTCTTCAGCCGTACTAAGCTCCTTGCATAACAGCTCCCAGCCTCCAGAAATGGAGACAAATCCTCCTATGATGGCGTGTGGCTGTCCGTGTGGCTGGATAATAAAAATATGAAAGAAAGAAAGAAAAAGAAAGAAAAAGAAGAAGAAGAAGAAGAAGAAGAAGAAGGAGAAAAATATTAAAAAAATTAATTTAAAAAAAGAAAAAAGAAAAAAAGCTCACACACGTAATCCTCTCAGCCTATGGAATGCATAAAATGTGTCAGTGTTCAATAACGTTATTATTCCTACTGTGAGACCCACAGTGTACACCTGGGGAACGCTGACACAAGCGGGGGACGGGAGGCAGACAAGGTGGAGGGGGATAGCGGGTGGTGGTGGTGGGTGATTGGTTGAAAATAGTGCGTCGGACTCGTGATGGAAAGGTCCCGGGTTCGAGTCCCAGCAGGAGCGGTAGGAGAATTTTCTTCTCCAGGGTAAATTTTCTGTGCTGATTCTTAATTCGGTATCCGTTCCAGCCCCGTGTTTACCGCAGTGGCTCGTAAAAGGTCCGGGTCATTCTGCCAAAAGTGCAGGTGGCAGTGCTACAGCTAAACACGCATGCACCCTACGTATGTATGTCGCTTCGAATGAAGTGACACTGTGAACTCGTGCATGGTTGAACGGCGGACACAGAATTCACGCACGAAAACACATACATACACGCTCGCATCCCCACCCCCGCTCCCCCGTCCCCCTTCATCTCCACAAGCACACACAGTGAGGCAGAGAGAGAGAGAGTCAGTGGAAGAGAGGTAGACAAACAGACAGTGACAGAGACACACACAGCGGCAGAGAGAGAGAGAGAGGTGGGGGGGAGAGAGAGAGAGAGAAGAGAGAGAGAGAGAGAGAGAGAGATACAGACAGACAGAGACACACAGAGACAGAGACACACAGACACACAGACAGAGACAGAGAAACACAGAGAGACACGGAGACATAGCGAGACACAGAGAGAGACAGAAACAGACAGACAGACAGACAGACAGACAGACGCACGCACGCACGCACGCACGCACGCACGCACGCACGCACGCACGCACGCACACACACACACACACACACACACACACACACATCAGAAAACAATTCAGCCAACCCCTCTCCAAAACCTCTAGTCTCCACCAAAGAGTTTTACTGAGTGCCCAGAAGAGAAGAAAAGGGAGAGGGGAAAAAAGAGAGAGAAAAAAAGAGAGGAGTGGACGGGGGGGGGGAGGGGGGGGGGGGGGGGGGGGGGGGGGGGGGGGGCGGGGGGGGGAGGTGACACCTTGCTGCAGCCAGTGCCAGTTGAGGGGGAATCTTCAGGAAGAGACCAGCGAGCCTCTGAAGCCCGGCTCATCAGATGAGCAAACACAGACACTCCAGATCGCCACAAAGCAAACCACAAGTCGTTCATTCCGCGAGCAAACACCTTTCATTGAGAGCCTGTCCCGAAGGGCTGTGACAAATAATATCATCAACACATCCGCGGCCCCGAGAGCCCTTCATTCGATTTGAGGCGTGTGAGCTTGTGGCTGCTGGGTCTCGTAACAAACTCGGGATGATCTTGTCTGCGTATCGGGTCTTGTAACAACTCGCGATGATGGAGGCTTTGGTATAGGGCCTTGTAGCATCTCAGGGTGATCGAGTCTGTGCGTCGGGTCGTGTAACAACTTGGCACGATGGAGTCTGCGTATCGGGTCTTGTAACAATTCGCGATGATGGAGCCTGTGTATCGGGTCTTGTAACAACTCGCGATGATGGAGGCTTTGGTATAGGGCCTTGTAACATCTCAGGGTGATCGAGTCTGTATGTCGGGTCGTGTAACAACTTGGCATGATGGAGTCTGTGTATCGGGTCTTGTAACAATTTGGCATGATGGAGTCTGTGCGTTGGGTCTTGTAACAATTCGCGATGATGGAGGTTGTGTATCGGGTCTTGTAACAATTCGCGATGATGAAGTCTTGCTATAGGGTCTTGTAACAGCTCAGAGTGATCAGGTCTGTGCATCGGGTCGTGTAACAACTCCGGATGATGGAGTCTTGGTATAGGGTCTTGTAACATCTGAGGATGATCGAGTCTGTGTATCGGGTCGTGTAACAACTCGGGGTGATGGAGTCTTGTATAGGGTCTTGTAACAGCTCAGGGTGATCATGTCTGTGCATCGGGTCGTGTAACAATTCGCGATGATGGAGTCTTGGTATAGGGTCTTGTAACAACCGAGGGTGAGCAAGTCTGTGCATCGGGTCGTGTAACAACTCGGAATGACGGAGTTTTGGTATAGGGTCGTATAACAAACTCGGGATGATGGAATCTCATCACCGATTCTCATCGGGTACACCTCAGGGTGACGGGGTCTGATGGTCGGGTCTTGTAACATTTCAGGGTGATCAGGTCTGTGTGTCGGGTCTTGTAACATTTCAGGGTGATCAGGTCTGTGTGTCGGGTCTTGTAACATTTCAGGGTGATCAGGTCTGTGTGTCGGGTCTTGTAACATTTCAGGGTGATCAGGTCTGTGTGTCGGGTCTTGTAACAACTTGGTATGATTGAGTCTGGGATCGGGTCTTGTAACAACTCGGGATGGATGAAGTCTGAGATCGGGTCATGTAACAAATTCAGTATGATTAAGTCTGAGTATCGGGTCTTGTAACAAACTCGGTGTGGTGACATGTGAATATCGGGTCATGTAACAAACTCATGATGATGAAGTCTGAGATCGGGTCATGTAACAAACTCAGTATGATTAAGTCTGAGTATCGCTTTTGTAACAAACTCAGGATGATGAAGTCTGAGATCGGGTCATGTAACAAACTCAGGATGATGAAGTCAGTATCGGGTCTTGTAACAAATTCGGTGTGATGAAGTCTGAATATCGGGTCTTGTAACAAACTCAGGATGATGAAGTCTGAGTATCGGGTCTTGTAACAAACTCTGTGTGAATGAAGTCTGAGTGTCCGGTCTTGTAACAAACTCTGTGTGATGAATGAAGTCTGAGTGTCGGGTCTTGTAACAAACTCTGTGTGATGAATGAAGTCTGAGTGTCGGGTCTTGTAACAAACTCGGTGTGATGAATGAAGTCTGAGTGTCGGGTCTTGTAACAAACTCAGGATGCTGAAGTCTGAGTGTCGGGTCTTGTAACAAACTCGGTGAGATGAATGAAGTCTGAGTGTCGGGTCTTGTAACAAACTCAGGATGCTGAAGGTCTGAGTGTCGGGTCTTGTAACAAACTCGGGATGAATGAAGTCTGAGTGTCGGGTCTTGTAACAAACTCGGTGTGAAGTGAAGACTGAGTGTCGGGTCTTGTAACAAACTCAGGATGCTGAAGTCTGAGTGTCGGGTCTTGTAACAAACTCGGTGTGAAGAATGAAGACTGAGTGTCGGGTCTTGTAACAAACTCAGGATGCTGAAGTCTGAGTGTCGGGTCTTGTAACAAACTCGGTGTGAAGAATGAAGACTGAGTGTCGGGTCTTGTAACAAACTCAGGATGCTGAAGTCTGAGTGTCGGGTCTTGTAACAAACTCGGTGTGATGAATGAAGTCTGAGTGTCGGGTCTTGTAACAAAAGTAGAACTAGGTTGTACGGCTGGCTTGCTATCCCGGGCCTGGGGACAATGCACGGGCTTGTTAGGTGAGACAGACGCTGGGAGGTGATTTGTGGGGGTGGCAGTGGGGTGGCGGAGGAGGAGGGGTGGGGTGGGCGAGGCAGATGCTGAACTCTCTGGTCGAACACTGGTGCCGGCAGTGTTTTAGTGTTGTGGGAGTGACGTCCAGAGGGGTTGTTGTTGTACTTGTGTTACGTATTTCGAGCGCTAATTAACTCCCATTGCGTGTTGGTCCCGAGTCATTGTTCTGATGCGTGTTCGACGGTAGAGAAACCAAAGGATATAGACTGTTTTGTACAGAATAATCCTAGAATACTGTACAACAATAATGATACTGATAATAACTCGAGATTTCTATAGTGACCTACTAGTTGATACTATCGATACAGACTATTTTGTATACAGAATAATCCTAGAATACTGTACAACAATAATGATAGTAATAACTCGAGATTTCTATAGAGTCATACTAGTTGATACTATCGACCGACGAGAACGATGAAGAAGCTAGAAAATCAGCAGAATAATGATCAAGTCAACACAATTCGTCTTGTGAATGGAGAATGACCAGGAAGTTTCATTGTGAAAAGCTACCGATAAGTCGACATCTGTTAAATTAAACCGTGCCAAAGGTTTATATATATATATTTTTTTTTTGGTCTTTGTGTGTGTGTTGGGGGTTGGGGGGGGGGGGGGGGGGATGGGGGTAAAGCTGGGTACTGTCAAGGTTGAAATATTCCCACATGTCTGCGTGTGGTTGCCGGATTATCTGTCTTGTCTCTGTGTCTCTGTGTCTGTGTCTTTGTCTTTGTCTGTCTGTCTGTCTGTCTGTCTGTCTGTCTCTGTCTGTCTGTCTGTCTGTCTCTCTCTCTCTCCGCTCCCCTCCGTCTGTCTGTCTGTCTCTCATTATTATTATTATTATTGATTCTGTATTTGTTTATATCCTTCCATCATAATATTTCACTATGAATGTCTTAATGGTTATTAGTAGTACTGTAACAACGGCAGATATGTGAGTCGGCCTTTGCGCTGATATCTTCACCGTTGAGAAATAAAGATTAATCAGCCAATCAATCAATCCCCCTCACGCCCGCCCGCTCCGTCGTAGCGCATGCGCAGCTTGCCGTTACTGGACGACATTTATTATGAGCCAGCGATAATTAGCACTCTTATTGTAACGTAGACAACAGCTTGAACCGTGCTGCATAATGACCAACGCTCTTTATCCGCCGCTACAAACACGTAGCCTGCATGCGCACGTGATGCCCCTAGTCGTTCAGACCGCGTCGTGGTGGATGGAGCTCGGTGTATCATAACACGGAAATTCGTCTTTCTACCTCGTCGGGTGGGAATTGCCGCCAGCGGCGTAGGCATGCACGACGTTGCACGCGCCTCCAACTAATGAGCAATATGCACCAAGAGAAAGGTCCCTGCTTTCACTGGCTTCTTACCCCTCCTCCCTACCCCCGAGACAGACAGACAAAGACACAAAGACACAGAGACAAGACAGACAAAGACACAGAGACGAGACAGACAAAGACAAAGACACAGACACAAAGACACAGAGACAAGACAGACAAAGACAAAGACACAGAGACAAGACAGACAAAGACACAGACACAAAGACACAGAGACAAGGCAGACAATCCGGCAACCACACGCAGACATGTGGGAATATTTCAACCTTGACAGTACCCAGCTTTACCCCCCATGCCCCCCCCCCCCCCCCTACCACCACCACCACCTTCCCCTTCCCACCCCGCCCCCAACGTCCCCTAGCCTAGGGCCAGACGATGGTTGGTTGAGTGTTGCTTTACGTCGACAGAAACTGTAAGGCTTATTAGGGACGGGAACCCAGGACGTCCACCTCGACTTTCAGACAGCTCCTGAGCTCTACGAGATAGCGTTCGTTCAGTGTTGCTTTACGTCCGCAGAAACTGTAAGGCTTATTAGGGACGGGAACCCAGGACGGCCACCCCGACTTTCACACAGCTCCAGAGCTCTGGACCTGACGAAAATAAATAATAAATAGACATGGTGCTTAACGTCCACAGAAACCACAAGGCATATATGGGACGGGGAGAAGGGGGTATGGAGGTAGGGGAAGAGGGAGATTATATATACCTATCGCTACTACTGTCACCACCAGAATGACTCTTGCATTAAGATGGGCAGCGATGAGAGCCATTGTAATGTTTCATTAACTGTGAGGGACAAAGTCACAAGACAGTGTCCACAGACCACAACCT
>JABMCL010000307.1:797500-802500 GCA_018857735.1 Alviniconcha marisindica | reverse complement strand
ATGTGTGTTGTGTGTGTGTGTGTGTGTGTGTGTGTGTGTTGCGTGTGCGTCCCTGCGTGCTTTTATGTGTGTGTGGGTGTGTTGTGTGTGTGTGTGTGTGTGTGTGTGTGTGTGTGTGTGTGTGTGTGGTTGTCCAAGAAAATTTTTTAAAAACGTGACCCCTGACGTAGTTGTACGTATCTTACGGTTCATGACTTGCTTTTCATTGTTTCTCTTTGGACGTGACCCCTGACGTAGTTGTACGTTATCTTACGGTTCATGACTTGCTTTTCATTGTTTCTCTTTGGACGTGACCCCTGACGTAGTTGTACGTATCTTACGGTTCATGACTTGCTTTTCATTGTTTCTCTTTGGACGTGACCCCTGACGTAGTTGTACGTATCTTACGGTTCATGACTTGCTTTTCATTGTTTCTCTTTGGACGTGACCCCTGACGTAGTTGTACGTTATCTTACGGTTCATGACTTGCTTTTCATTGTTTCTCTTTGGACGTGACCCCTGACGTAGTTGTACGTATCTTACGGTTCATGACTTGCTTTTCATTGTTTCTCTTTGGACGTGACCCCTGACGTAGTTGTACGTATCTTAGGGTTTCCCTGACTTGCTTTTCATTGTTTCTCTTTGGACGTGACCCCTGACGTAGTTGTACTTTATCTTACGGTTCATGACTTGCTTTTCATTGTTTCTCTTTGGACGTGACCCCTGACGTAGTTGTACGTATCTTACGGTTCATGACTTGCTTTTCATTGTTTCTCTTTGGACGTGACCCCTGACGTAGTTGTACGTTATCTTACGGTTCATGACTTGCTTTTCATTGTTTCTCTTTGGACGTGACCCCTGACGTAGTTGTACGTTATCTTACGGTTCATGACTTGCTTTTCATTGTTTCTCTTTGGACGTGACCCCTGACGTAGTTGTACGTTATCTTACGGTTCATGACTTGCTTTTCATTGTTTCTCTTTGGACGTGACCCCTGACGTAGTTGTACGTTATCTTACGGTTCATGACTTGCTTTTCATTGTTTCTCTTTGGACGTGACCCCTGACGTAGTTGTACGTATCTTACGGTTCATGACTTGCTTTTCATTGTTTCTCTTTGGACGTGACCCCTGACGTAGTTGTACGTATCTTACGGTTCATGACTTGCTTTTCATTGTTTCTCTTTGGACGTGACCCCTGACGTAGTTGTACGTATCTTACGGTTCATGACTTGCTTTTCATTGTTTCTCTTTGGACGTGACCCCTGACGTAGTTGTACGTATCTTACGGTTCATGACTTGCTTTTCATTGTTTCTCTTTGGACGTGACCCCTGACGTAGTTGTACGTATCTTACGGTTCATGACTTGCTTTTCATTGTTTCTCTTTGGACGTGACCCCTGACGTAGTTGTACGTATCTTGGTTCTGTTGTTTTGATTGTTCTTGGGGTGACCCTACTAGTTGCGTCCTGCGGTGCTGCTTGCTTGCATGCTCTCTTTGTGCCTAGATCGTGCGTACGTAGGTCTTTGTGTCTGTGTGTGCTGTTTGTGTGTCTGACAAAAACCGGACCGCAGCCATTGTCAACATACCTTTGAACTTTGAAAATTTCTCTTATGTCAAAAAATGCATTTAAATAAGTAATGAATACTATAATTTCTTTGGAGAAAACCTGACGTGTTTAGTATTTACGTAATGGTTGGTTGAAAAGCAATTCCGTTTGGTCATTTCCATGCTGGTATGCTTCTCGTCGTTGGTTATGTTTGTCTTTTAATGCTCAATCTGTATTTCCCTGATGTGTCTGACTGTGGTGGTGAAGAGCAATCGGGTTTCAGCACCACGATAAAGGTGATCTTTCCTGCTTTTTTTTCTTCTTCTCCATCGCTGCTTTTCGAGCTGTCTGCTTGGGTGCCCCTGCGTGTTTCGTATCTTACGTTCATGACTAGCTTTCATTTTTTAAATGCTTGACCCGAGGGACGACTTTACGATTAATTTTTTGCCATCCGTTCGGAACTGACCTGATTAGTTGTAGTTATCTACGGTTTCTTCTTTGTTATTTGGTTTGGAGTGTGTGGTGTGTGTCGTTGTTGGTTGTGTGTGTGTGTGTGTGTTGTTTTGTGGTGCCCCTGACGTAGTTGTGCGTTTCTCGTTCGACTTGTGTGTGTTGTGTGTTTTGGTTGGCCCTGAGTAGTTGTGATTTTGGTCTGACTTGTTTTATTGTTTTCTTTGGAGTGTGATGTGCAGTATGTTGGTTATGCGTGTTCGTTGTTTTCTTTGGTGCCCTGGTGTTGTGTTTTTGGTGTGTGTGTGTGTGTTTCCGTTGCGTGCCCCTGCGTTTATGTGTGTTGTGTGTGTGTTGTGTTGTGTGTGTGTGTGTGGACGTGCCCCTGGTGTGTCGTATCTACGGTCAGTTCATTCATTTTTCTCTTTGGACGTGACCCCTGACGTAGTTGAGTAATAAGGTTCATGACTTGTTTCATTGTTTCTTTTGCTCCCTGCTTTGGACGTGACCCTGACGTATGTTGTTTTCATGTTTCTCTTTGGACTTGCCTTGACAATTGCGGGACCCTCGGTTCTTGCCGCGTTCGTTTTCATGGTCAGTGCATCTTTTACTGAGAGATAAACGGTTTGCGTGTTTTCTTTCTCTGACACCCCTGCTGGTTGCGTTCTTGTATGGATTTCATGACGTGTTTGTTCTGCTCCTTCACCACCCCGGGTGCTCTACCCTCAACCCCCCCCCCCACCCCACCACGCCTGACCTTTCTGTCCGCCGCTGATCACGTGATCACAGTTTAACTTCAACGTCCCAGGTTTAATTTCTCCTGTTTTGAGACCGTCCCGCCAGTACATCCGCCTTACCTCGGTTTTCTCGCCCTCCTGCACACACACACACACACACACACACACACACACACACACACACACACACACACACACACACACACACACACACACACACACACACACACACACACACACACACACACACACACATTCACTACACCACATCCACCACTCCACGCACGCACAGCACCCACACACACGCACGCACGCACGCACGCACGCACGCACGCACACACACACACACACACACACACACACACACACACACGAGTGAATCGTTACAATCTGAAACAGAAGGAAACTGGGCGCACCTGCGGAGAACCAACAAACATGAACAGCGGAGTTGATCAGCGATAGAAAAAACGTCAGTCACACGAACACAACAGGCAGAGAGACCTCGCCCAAACACTGCGGTAGAGTTACTGAAAGGCGTCTCAGGTCTCTGTTGTCTGTGCTCCTGTGACGTCTTTCGAGCGCTAATTAATTCCCTTATTATCTCTGTCTGTCGATTCTGCATAGCCCTTGTTCTTCGACCATGCCGTGACAACTACAACGTGAACAGCAGATCGCAACTCAAGCGCGTGTGTGTTGGTTGTTTTTCGTTCTAATAACTAGACATTTCGTGTGTGTGTGTGTGTGTGTGTGTGTGTGTGTGTGTGTGTGTGTTTGTGTGTTTGTGTGTGTGTGTGTGTGTGTGTGTGTGTGTGTGTGTTTGTGTGTGTGTGGTGTTGTGTGTGTTTGTGTGTGTGTGTGTGTGTGTGTTGTGTGTGTGTTGTGTGTGTGTGTGTTGTGTGTGTGTTGTTGTGTGTGTGTGTGTGTGTGTGGTGTGTGTGTGTGTGTGTGTGTGTGTGTGTGTGTGTGTGTGTGTGTGTGTGTGTGTTTGTGTGTGTGTGTGTGTGTGTTGTGTGTGTGTGTTAAACGTTAAACACGAAGAATCATCACACAAGGGAGTTAATTAGCGCTCGAAATACGTGGTACAAGCACAACAACAAAGACCCCGAGTCGCCTACGGTAACTCTCACCTCGCATGACGTAGGCGACTCAGGTCTTCGTTGTTGTACTTGTGTTACGTATTTCGAGCGCGGATTAACTCCCTTGTCTGTTGATTCTGCACGAGCGCTCTGGGCCTCGTTCTGTTTCACGAGTTTTGTTAAACACGAAGACTCCCTCAAATCAGTTCTCTTCCGGGGAAAAAAAACGTGGGAATAGATAACGTGCGCCACGTTCTTAGCAAATGCTGTGGACATTGGAAAGGGAGGCAGGCACTGAGGAGTCTTCACCAGCATCATATCTGTCTCGTTTCTGTAGATTATTGTGTTGAATTACTTTTATTTGTGTTGGCTTTATGTAAAAGGACACTTCCGCCCACCACTTTTATTTGCGTTGGCTTTATGTAAAAGGACACTTCCGCCCACCACTTTTATTTGCGTTGGCTTTATGTAAAAGGACACGTCCGCCCACCACTTTTATTTGTGTTGGCTGTATGTAAAAGGACACTTCCGCCCACCACTTTTATTTGTGTTGGCTTTATGTAAAAGGACACGTCCGCCCACCACTTTTATTTGTGTTGGCTGTATGTAAAAGGACATTTCCGCCCATCACTTTTATTTGTGTTGGCTGTATGTAAAAGGACACTTCCGCCCACCACTTTTATTTGTGTTGGCTGTATATAAAAGGACATTTCCGCCCATCACTTTTATTTGTGTTGGCTGTATGTAAAAGGACACTTCCGCCCACCACTTTTATTTGTGTATATAAAAGGGCATTTCCGCCCATCACTTATTTGTGTTGGCTGTATGTAAAAGGACACTTCCGCCCACCACTTTTATTTGTGTTGGCTGTATATAAAAGGACATTTCCGCCCATCACTTTTATTTGTGTTGGCTGTATATAAAAAGGACACTTCCGCCCCCTCACTTTTATTTGTGTTGCCTATATGTAAAAGGACACTTCCGCCCACCACTTTTATTTGTGTTGGCTGTATGTAAAAGGACACTTCCGCCCATCACTGAGAGAGCCGGTTTGGCCTAGCGGTAAGGCGTTAGGCTGGTAAGCGGAAGGACCTCGGTTCGATACCGCTTCGCCTCTCCTTTCTCCTCAAAAAAGTTGTGGTTTGTGGACACTGTCTTGTGACTTTGTCCGTCACTTCCTACTGAAACATTAAAATGGCTCTCATCGCTGC
>JABMCL010000307.1:787500-790000 GCA_018857735.1 Alviniconcha marisindica | reverse complement strand
CTGCCAGATAATTATAGTTCTGTCTTTTGAGTGCTTTCAGCATTTGGCTTTGTTTCCCGTAAAGATCGTGCGAAAGCGGTATGAAATATGGCCGCGACTCAGACCTCGGACGTGGCGATTTGTAGGCGAAATCTCAAGGAAGAATGCTGTACGTGTTCTGCATGGTGAATGACCGCCGATGACGTAGCGATTTGTAGGCGAGATCTCAAGGAAGAATGCTGTACGTGTTCTGCTTGGGGAATGACCGCCGATGACGTAGCTATTTGTAGGCGAGATCTCAAGGAAGAATGCTGTACGTGTTCTGCTTGGGGAATGACCGCCGATGACGTAGCGATTTGTAGGCGAGATCTCAAGGAAGAATGCTGTACGTGTTCTGCTTGGGGAATGACCGCCGATGACGTAGCGATTTGTAGGCGAGATCTCAAGGAAGAATGCTGTACGTGTTCTGCTTGGGGAATGACCGCCGATGACGTAGCGATTTGTAGGCGAGATCTCAAGGAAGAATGCTGTACGTGTTCTGCTTGGGGAATGACCGCCGATGACGTAGCGATTTGTAGGCGAGATCTCAAGGAAGAATGCTGTACGTGTTCTGCATGGTGAATGACCGCCGATGACGTAGCGATTTGTAGGCGAGATCTCAAGGAAGAATGCTGTACGTGTTCTGCATGGTGAATGACCGCCGATGACGTAGCGATTTGTAGGCGAGATCTCAAGGAAGAATGCTGTACGTGTTCTGCATGGTGAATGACCGCCGATGACGTAGCGATTTGTAGGCGAGATCCCATGGAAGAATGCGGTTTTCTTGATGTTGAATGACCGCCGATGACGTAGCGATTCGCAGGCGAGATCTCCGGGAAGAATGTTGCGTTCTGTATGGTGAATGACTGCCGAGGACCGCCGACCGCCAATGACTGCCGAGGACCGCCGACCGCCAATGACTGCCGAGGACGCAGCGGTTCGTAGGCGAGGCCTCAAGGAAGAAAGCGGTGTTCTGCTTGGTGAATGACCGCCGTGGACGGAGCCACGGTATAAGCGGTCGTCGAACAGAACCCGGCCTTCCTCCCGAGGATCATCGATTTTGCCTTCATTTCAATTTCACGAGTGTCCCGACCCGTGACGCCGAATAAAGAAGTGTCTCAAACGGTGGGCTGAACGAGACTTCCGGTTTTACGAGCGACACGTCCGTGAAAATAGTCGAGCGAGAAACTGAGCGTGAAACAACTCTGTACAACACCGCTAAAGTCACTCAGCCAAGGCCAGACATAGCGGCGGCTTTGCGTCAGGACACGGCACGTGAAAAAGTTGTCAGTGGTATAATAAATTCTCCGAAAACGAAATGGAAGTGAGACGTGTTTAATCCGAGGCAAATTACGCGTTACTGAACTAGCCCAAAACGGTGATTACCGCCGGTGGGGCTACTTAGCGAACAATACGCGAAGCACATCATACGCTGACTGAGATGTAGCCTCATGAATATGATTTCAAAATCTAAGAATGATAAACTTGCTAAATTTATTAGTTGTATCTTTGAGTTATTTTGATTAAGCCAATAGCGAAACACAACGAAAAAAGAAATATTAAATTTTTGCGCCTTAGCCTTACGTTACATATCTATAACAACTTTGATTTGTGTTTGAGCATTTATGTTTGTCTTATATATAAAGTGTGGTAATTATTTATTACTAGAACTCATGTAGTGGTTCATAAGGAATGTCGTGTGCGAATGTAACTTCGCTTTCTAGCCCCCATTGGCAAAAAGCTCAATAAAACCTTGACAAGGTACAACCCGTGCGACGACTAAGGTGACTGAAGAATAAACCGTATGACGGCTGGTTATGAACGAGGAACAAATCTTGCTAAGGCTGAGATGACCAAAGCGCAAATCACACGACGATTGAGACAGACAACAGACAAATCGTTCGACGACTGGGAACAAAGGAACAAATCGTACAACGACTGAGTTGACCAGAGAATATTCGTTCGACAAGTCAGATGACCAAAGAACGAATGAATGACAAGTGAGAGGACCAGAGAACAAACTGTTCGACAACTGAGATGACCGAAAACAAATGGTATATCGACAAAGCTGGACTCAGGACAAATCGTACGACGATGAGACGGACACGGAGCAAATCGTACAAAATGAGATGGACACGGAACGAATCTCACAACTGAGAGGGACAAGGAACAAATCGTACAAAGACTGAGCTGGGCACGGAACAGAATGTACGATCACCGACTGACACGGACAAGGAAAAAATCGTACGACGACAGAGATGGACACCGACCAAATCGCACGATGACAGAGATGAACACGGACTAAATCGTACGACGACAGAGATGTACACCGAAAAAAGCGCACGATGACAGAGATGAACACAGACCAAATCGCACGATGACAGAGATGAACACAGACCAAATCGCACGATGACAGAGATGGACACCGAACAAATCGCCCGACGACAGAGACATATACCGAACAAATCGCACGACGACAGAG
>JABMCL010000307.1:757500-775000 GCA_018857735.1 Alviniconcha marisindica | reverse complement strand
TCTTGTAGCCAGGTGAGACATTCCCCCTCCTGATCTTGTAGCAAGGTGAGACATTCCTCTCCGATCTTGTAGCAGGTGAGACATTCCCCCTCCTGATCTTGTAGCAGGTGAGACATTCCCCCTCCTGATCTTGTAGCGAAATGAGACATTCCCCCTCCTTCCGATCTTGTAGCCAGGTGAGACATTCCCCCTCCTGATCTTGTAGCCAGGTGAGACATTCCCCCTCCTGATCTTGTCGTAATCTGAGACGTTTTCGTCTCCTTCTAGTCGTGTACTAAGGTGAGACGTTTTTGTCTCCTTCCGATCTTGTAGCAAGGTGATTTTTTTCTTCTTCTCCTTCTGATACTGTAGCACGCTTAGACTGCTTCTTCTACTTGTGATATCGTAGCAAGGTGGGACTTTTTCCTCTCCTCCTTATGTGATGTATACCACAAGTTAACAATGTAATCTGTTGAGCGTCTGTCATGTTACAGGTTTGCTAGTTTGACTGTCCGAGAACTACTCTGTTATTATTATCTACTGTTATGCTTTCACGAACAAAAGTACGTTTTTAGACGACACTTTCACGAACAAAAGCGCGTTTTTAATCATGCTTTCGTTAACATCAGCACGTTTTCAAACCATGCTTTCACGAACAAAAGCGCGTTTTTAAACCATGCTTTCGTTAACAAAAGCACGTTTTTAAACTATGCTATCATGAACAAAAGCACGTTTTTAAACCATACTTTCACGAACAAAAGCACGTTTTTAAACCATACTTTCACGAACAAAAGCGCGTTTTTAACCATGCTTTCGTTAACATCAGCACGTTTTTAAACCATGCTTTCGTTAACATAAGCACGTTTTTCATAAACAAAAGCACGTTTTTAAACCATGCTTTCGTTAACATCAGCACGTTTTTAAACCATACTTTCACGAAAAAAAGCACGTTTTTAAACCATACTTTCACGAACAAAAGCAAGTTTTTAAACCATACTTTCATGAACAAAAACACGTTTGTAAATCATACTTTCACGAACAAGAGCACGTTTTTAAACCATACTTTCACGAACAAAAGCACGTTTTTAAACCACTCCTCGTTTTTCCGACCAGGAGCTAGCGATTAAGGACGAGAAGGGCTACCGGTGGAACATCCAGTGTGGTCACCTGGGTTACTACGGCTTCCGCACCATCTACACACGGCCTGTGCAGAATGTCACCCTCACGCTCAAAAGCTCCGCTGCCAAGGGCTCGGCCTTTGTGTGGCTACAAGCCAAAGGTAGGGTATGAGGGTGATGCAGACAGGTATATAGAGACGGTTATAAAGACGGCTCGGCCTTTGTGTGGCTACAAGCCAAAGGTAGGGTATGAGGGTGATGCAGACAGGTATATAGAGACGGTTAAATAATCTTAACATGCATTCACAGACAAAGAGATAGGGTATGAGGATGGTGCAAACAGGTGTATAGAGACGGTTATAAAGACGGTTAAATAATCTTAACACGCATTCACGGAGAAAGAGGTAGGGTATGAGGGTGATACAGACAGGTATATAGAGACGGTTAAATAATCTTAACATGCATTCACAGACAAAGAGGTAGGGTATGAGGATGGTGCAAACAGGTTATAAAGACGGTTAAATAATCTTAACACGCATTCACAGAGAAAGAGGTAGGGTATGAGGGTGATACAGACAGGTATATAGAGACGGTTATAAAGACGGTTAAATAATCTTAACACGCATTCACAGAGAAAGAGGTAGGGTATGAGTGTGATACAGACAGGTATATAGAGACGGTTAAAGGGACGGTTAAATACACCTTAACATGCATTCAGAGAGAAAGAGGTAGGGGATGAGGGTGATACAGACAGGTGTATAGAGACGGTTATAAAGACGTTTAAATACATCTTAACATGCATTCAGAGAGAAAGAGGTAGGGGATGAGGGTGATACAGACAGGTGTATAGAGACGGTTAAATACCCTTAACATGCATTCAGAGAGAAAGAGGTAGGGGATGAGGGTGATACAGACAGGTGTATAGAGACGGTTGTATGTAGAGACCGTTGTAGAGACAGTTCAATATATCTTAACATGCATTCACAGAGAAAGAGGTAAGGGATGAGGGTGATACAGACAGGTATATAGAGACGGTTATAGAGACGGTTAAATACATCTTAACATGCATTCACAGAGAAAGAGGTAGGGAATGAGGGTGGTACAGACAGGTATATAAAGACGGTTATAGAGACGGTTAAATACATCTTAACATGCATTCACGTGATACAGACAGGTGTATAGAGATGGTTATATATAGAGAGACGGTTCAGTATCTCTTAACATGCATGCAGAGAGAAAGACAGAGGCAGAGAGACAAGCAGACACAGACAGACAAAGATCTGTGACAGAGAGAAAGTGGCGATGAGAGAGAGACAGAGAGACAGAAACACAGACACAGACACAGACAGACAGACACAGACAGAAGGATTGCATTTAATGCGTTTGTTTCTCGTACCATTTTTTAACCGAACAGCAACAGCGGACGACGAGCAGGTAGAAATCTTCTGCGGTGAGCCTTTACGTCAGATCCTGTTGCGCATGCGACAGGAAGTGGAATCACGTCATCGTAACAGAGGGAACAAATCTGACCGTACCACCACTGCCACCGACAGGGGCCAGGCCAAGAACTCCACATACCCCTACAGTGCTCACATGGGATCCCTTTCCTCGAATTTAGGTAAAGCCTGATATTATTCTTATTCATCATCTTCTCAGCCTCCTCCTCCTCTTCCACCCACTTCTCCTCCTTCTCTTCCTTCTCTTCCTCCTCCTCCTTCTCTTCCTCCTTTTCCTCCTCTTCCTCCTGCTCCTCTTCCTCCTCCGCCTCCTCCTCTTCCTCATCCTCCATCATCTTCTTCTTCTTCGACAATTTTCAAAGTCCGTTTTACTGTCACGAATGACTTGAGCTTGAATTTGGAATAATGTGGAAGACGAATCACGTATACGTCCCCCATATTGAACACACACACACACACACACACACACACACACACACACACACACACACACACACAACACACACGTACACACACATACACACACACACACACACACACACACACACACACACACACACACACACACACACACACACACACACACACACACGACATAATAACATTCTCCCTGTCTCTGTATTCCCAAATTTCTCCGAATACGTGCAAGTCAGTTTCTCTCAAAGTTCTCTATACGTCGCATTAGATGCGTGTAAGCCAAGCTTTCATCGACGTTTTCTTTCTTGCAGCCGCTATCATCGGTGGTATCGTCGCTGCTGGCTTCATCCTCATCTCCATCGTCATCATCGCCATCGCCTTCCACTGTAAACGGTTAGTCGGTGTAGTGCATGGCTATATATATATATATATATATATATATATATATATATATATATATATATATATATATATAAGGTAAAATACGTAAAAGGTTCAAAAGAACACTTATTTATTATGACACAAACAATCTGCAAATCTTTGGGGTAATCCCCTTTGTCAAGCTACAAAACGACGCTTAAACAACAGGTAAACGGTGTAAAACGATGAAAAATGAGATGAGAAGCGAAATCACTTTTCTTTTTTTGGTTGAGCTGGTGTGTTTTTTGTCCAGTGCTTGGACATGATTCTTCCAAGCACTGGACAAGAAAACAACATGTGTTTTGGAACGCTAGCAGTCATTCTTGTTTCAGATTTTTGTAAGGTAAAATACTTAATCCGTCGTTGTGGATTATGCATTGTGTAGTGTAGTGACTTTAACCTCCACGACAGTAGGCATGACAGTTTGACGTGAGAGCTAGCGCATATAGTGCAGTATTCTTCTGATGGTGGTAGTACCACAAATCATTTCAACTTTTTAAAGATTTATTTTTTTAATTCTCGTCCGTTATTTGTGTATATATCTTAAATTAAGTTAGAGTGACCTAACTAAACAGCCCCGCCCATCCTTTCCCCTCCAGTTCTTCGCTGCGAAAACAATGGGTACGACATTTTCCCGCAGTGCGTAGGGGTGTATACACGCACCCTGCTTAATTTCCACCGTTGGAAGAGTCCAATTCGGATGTCCGGGTGGATAGAAATGGCAGCTGCTGTATAGAAGTGGATCTGCAGGACATTTAAACCGATTTTTGAATATTCTCTGTGTGTGTGTGTGTGTGTGTGTGTGTGTGTTTGTGTGTGTGCGTGTTCGTGTGTGTGTGTGCGTGTTCGTGTGTGTGTGTGTGTGTGTGTGTGTTTGTGTGTCTGTCTGTCTGTCTGTCTGTCTGTCTGTCTGTCTGTTTGGCGGTGTGCAGGGTGCAGCAAGCCAAGGAGAAAAACAAGCAGTCGCTGAACCTGTACCCGGCCGTCACCAACGGCGAGGCCACCACCCTCACCTCCTACTGCCACTACAACGACTACGACGACGACCACTACAGCTCCATCAACCGCTCCCCGCTCAAGATGTCCTCCCTCACCGACTCGGACATCGCCACCACCCACGCCCGCACCAACGGCTTCGTCACGCTGGGCTCGTCCGCGCAGGCGCCCGCGCAGGCGCAGGCGCCAGAGAGCCAGGGGGGTATGCGCGTGAACGAACTAGGCGCCGGGGCTGCGGGCTCCCGCACGCTTCCCCACCCTCCTCCGCCGACCGCCCGGGACTCGCTGCTGTCGGACCCCGCCTACAGCGGCCACCTCTCCCTGCGCTACTCTCGCCCCGCCAACGGACAGGTGCACAGCGCGGACGTTCACGAGGGCCACAAGACGCTGCCGGGCGACCACCGCAACGCCAAGATCCTGGTCAGCGGGCCCAAGAGCCCCCTGGGCAAGCGCAGCAAGAGCGTCACCTTCTGCCAGCCCGTCGCCATGGTGACGCCCTTGCCCTCCGGGTCGGAGGAGTCCGTGGGCGGAAGGGGCGTGGCGGCGGAGGAGGGGGTGGGGCTCGGGGGCGGGGGGGAGGAGGAGGAGGAGGAGGGCGAGGAGGAGGTGTTCCTCAAAGGCTCGCCCACGTCCAGCCTGGAGGACGGCAACTACGACAACCTGAACAAGATCGTCATCCCGGACCACCCGCTGTCCCCCAGCCTCGTCCACACCATGCCCATTCACCACCGCCGCCCCGCCGACGCCGTCGTGTTCGGCTACCACCACGGCAACCCCGCCTCCGCCGGGAGCCCCCAGCGCGCAGCTCCGGGCCAGGCGACCTGCAACTCCCTGCCCAGGTCCATGTCCACCTTCCGCTCCGAGGAGGGAATGGGAGGAAGGGAAGGCGGAGGAGGAGGAGAGCCGAAAGACTACGACGAGATGCCCTTCAACCTGCCCCCTCCTCCCCTGCCTCTGGCCAACGGAGACACGTATGCGGTGGTGCACAAGAAGCCAGTGCCGCTGCCCGTCTTCCACCCTCAGCGTCAGAACGCCCAGCTGTACGAAACCGGGGTCTGACGCTGTACCGTACGCTGTGCAGACGATAGGTAGATTCGCTTGAGTCACACAGATTGGCAGTGCGGTTGGCTATGTTGCGGAAGTGGCAGTGTCTGACGCTGTACTGTACACTATGCCGACATTAGGCAGAGTCGCAGGAGTCACACAATTGACAGTATGGTATGTAGCGGAAATTGCAGTGTCTGACGCTCTGCTGTATGCTGTGCAGACATTGTGGCAGTGTCTGACGCTCTGCTGTATGCTGTGCAGACATTGTGGCAGTGCCCGACGCTCTGCTGTACACTGTGCAGACATTGTGGCAGTGCCCGACGCTCTGCTGTACACTGTGCAGACATTGTGGCAGTGCCCGACACTCTGCTGTACACTGTGCAGACATTAGGCAGAGTCGCAGGACTCACACAGTGGACAGTACGGTATGTTGCAGAAATGGCAGTGTCTGACTCTCTGCTGCACGCTAGGTGGATTTGCAGGAGTCACACAGACACTGTACACTGCAGGCGTTGGGCTTGTAGAGGTGGCATAGTCTGACAGTGTAGACTGCAGGCGTTGGGTTTGGAGAGTTGGCATAGTCTGACACTGTACTGCAGACGTTGGGTTTGGAGAGGTGGTATATTCGTACACTACAGGCGTTGGGTTTGGAGAGGTGGCATGGTCTGACACTGTACACTACAGGCGTTGGGTTTGGAGAGGTGGCATGGTCTGACACTGTAAGCTGCAGGCGTTGGGCTTGTAGAGGTGACGTAGTCTGACACTGTAGACTGCAGGCGTTGGGTTTTGAGAGGTCGCATAGTCTGACACTGTACACTGCATACGTTGGGTGTGGAGAGGCGGCATGGTCTGTCACTGTACACTGCAGACGTTGGGTGTGGAGAGGTGGCTTTGTCTGACACTGTACACTACAATATGTAACAATACGTTAGGTGTGGAGAGATGGTATATTCTGACGCTGTACGCTGTAGGCGTTATGTCTGCAGGAATGACACGGTTGAGACTACATGACGATACTGGAGGACGGACAGAACCTGACACTCTAAGCTGCGAGCACAAACTCTGTACTGTAAAAGTGACACAGACTCTGTACTGTAAAAGTGACACAGACTCAAAGAAGAAATCTTCAGGGCGAGTAACGCTGGTTGCCACGAAACAAGTCAGCGAGATCTGCGAAATATAAACTGGGTAGCGAAAGCGAGTGACAATGTAAAGCGGACAACTGTACTTTATCTTTGTGCCTCTGACAGCACGGTGGGTGGATGTGGCTGACTTGTGCTGCTGATGTAAAAAAAAAAAAACTAATCGGGGTAACAACTAATCGCCTCTCTTACAGATACTGAACTCTTCTGTCGGAGTGACCTTTCGACAAACGTCTTAGAACGTCATCTGTGGGCAGGTTCTTTAAGACACGATCCTTAAGGCAAAGTCTTAAGCTGTAACCTATGGGCAAGATACTTAAGACAAAGAGTTCAGCTGTAATCTGTGGTCAGGATCATAAAGACAAAGTCTTAAGCTGTAAATTATGGGCAAGACACTGTCTTAACTGTTGTTTCTGAGCCGGCGTGTCTTTTTGGTCAAAACTAGTTGGCTGTTTTCTGTTATCCTACATTTTTAACAAAAGTCTCACGCTGTTGCATATGCACTTTATTCGAAACTAATTGTTGTTTTTGTTTTTGTGTGTGTGTGTTTGTTTTGTCGGCGTGTACGTTAAGCAAATGTCTTAAGCTGTTGCCTTTAAGGCGGATTGTGATTGAAGCAAGCGCCATAAGCTTTCTTCTAGCCTATGACGGCGAGAACGACGCACGCCAGTTCATAATCCGCTCCCGCTTCCCAGCTATTTCCTTCTTCTGCGATGGGTGCAACATAACACCAAGTGGTCAAAACGGACCGTGACAAATCACGGCTTGCTCATCACGTAGAACGTGCACGTGAAGGGCGACCGCACACTCCGAGCACCGCTTTCCGGCACCTTCCTCCAAACTCTGCCAGATTTAGTTACGCCACTGAAGGTTCGGGTACTAATGTGACTGTAGAAGCAACCTATCGCCAAAGCACGCACGTAAACATGAGACGCATCCACCCCGGGTAAAAAAAAAAAGTGTTCCGTCTCGATTCAAACGATTGTGGTTTTATTTGTGCTGGTGTCAACTTTGTTGGCGGCTATAAATGACACGCCTTGTTTTATCTGAGTTGTTTGTAACAAACTTACTACTGTTTGAGCACCAACAAAAAACCTGCTCGTTAGCTGACAGTTTTGTGGACCCTATGGTGTAACTAAATACGGCAGTGGTTGAAGGAAGGATGTCGTAAACCGGTGCTTGGAGTTTGGGGCGACTGCTCCTTCTGTGGCCAGGTCTGTGACGAGCTAAGCCGGGAGCAAGCACGAGGACCATGTACCAGCTGGAAGGCGTGTTAAAACATCTGACACTTGCTGCAACGCGCCTCGCTCGCTCCACACAGGCAGAGAAACAGGACTGGCCGACAGCACGCACTCGCGAATCTGTGCAATTGGCTGCATTCGTAGGGAAGACTTCATTTACTCCTGCAATGCTGCTTCCATGCCCTGCTTTGTTATGTGTGTGTGTGTGAGTGTGTGTGTGAGTGTGTGTGCGTGTGTGTGTGTGTGTGTGTGTGTGTGTGTGTGTGTGTGTGTGTGTGTGTGTGTGTGTGTGTGTGTGTGTGTGTTTTAAATACTGAAGCGGGTATTACCATCCACCGTCGTTCGCGAACTGCTCCAGCTCAACGCCGAACTCAGCTACGACCTCAGATCTCCAGGTGTGTGTTGCTGTGTGGTGGAGACAGCTTTCTTTGGCCAATGCAGGCCAGGACATGTAGGACCTCTGGAACAAGTCTACGACCTCAGATCTCCAGGTGTGTGTTGCTGTGTGGTGGAGACGAGCTTTCTTTGGCCAGTGCAGGCCAGGACGTGTAGGACCTCTGGAACAAGTCTACGACCTCAGATCTCCAGGTGTGTGTTGCTGTGTGGTGGAGACGAGCTTTCTTTGGCCAGTGCAGGCCAGGACATGTAGGACCTCTGGAACAAGTCTACGACCTCAGATCTCCAGGTGTGTGTTGCTGTGTGGTGGAGACGAGCTTTCTTTGGCCAGTGCAGGCCGGGACGTGTAGGACCTCTGGAACAAGTCTACGACCTCAGATCTCCAGGTGTGTGTTGCTGTGTGGTGGAGACGAGCTTTCTTTGGCCAGTGCAGGCCGGGACGTGTAGGACCTCTGGAACAAGTCTCAGCTGGTCGGCATGAAGTCGAAAAGTGCCCACGCTGCATTTACGGCTAGTGATGCTTGTTTGAGGTTTGACATTCGGAAGGATGTCCTTTCTAATCCCTTCTTTACCCCAGAACCCCTCCACCCCTCCCCCCCCCCCCCCCCCAACCCCCACCTCCTCCACCAGCATCAGCAACCGTGCCGTTGTCATTCATGTCATTCATTACGTACCTGAAATCAACTGACCAAGTATTAGTTACACAGATCAGACCATGGCTGTTATCGGAACAATATATACAGATCTGGGAGGAGGGAGGGAGGAGAGAGGGAGGGAGGAGGGGGAAGAAGTCCTTCTTAATATACTCATGCGCCGCTGTGCACACCAGACTGTGTCCGTGGATAGTATGCTGATGCGCCTCTTTGCACACCAGACTGTGTCCATGGATAGTATCCTGATGCGCCTCTTTGCACACCAGACTGTATCAGTGGATAGTATCCTGATGCGCCTCTTTGCACACCAGACTGTGTCCATGGATAGTATCCTGATGCGCCTCTTTGCATACCAGACTGTGTCCGTGGATAGTATCCTGATGCGCCTCTTTGCACACCAGACTGTGTCCGTGGAGAGTATCCTGATGCGCCTCATTGCACTCCAGACTGTGTCCATGCATAGTATGCTGATGCGCCTCTTTGCACACCAGACTGTGTCCGTGGATAGTATCCTGATGCGCCTCTTTGCACACCAGACTGTGTCCATGGATAGTATCCTGATGCGCTTCTTTGCACACCAGACTGTGTCCATGGATAGTATCCTGATGCGCCTCTTTGCACACCAGACTGTGTCCATGGATAGTATCCTGATGCGCCTCTTTGCACACCAGACTGTGTCCATGGATAGTATCCTGATGCGCCTCTTTGCACACCAGACTGTGTCCATGGATAGTATCCTGATGCGCCTCTTTGCACACCAGACTGTGTCCGTGGATAGTATCCTGATGTGCCTCTTTGCACACCAGACTGTGTCCGTGGATAGTATCCTGATGCGCCTCTTTGCACACCAGACTGTGTCCATGGATAGTATCCTGATGCGCCTCTTTGCACACCAGACTGTGTCCATGCAAGGCACGCCTTGCCTGTTATGCCGAGAAAAGACGGAGACGGGGTTGTCTCCCTTCACTGGTTGGAACATCCGATGGTCTCTTTCGGGAAATGTGCTCTTCGATAGAGAGCCTCATGCCCTCACTGTCACCTGTTGTTGCACTCAAAGCGCTGCATGCATTTGCTGTTGCTAATATTGCCCTCTTGTTTTGTAATTTTAATAATAATTCATTGTAATAATCATCATGAATTACAATAATAATAATAATGATAATAATACATTGTAGTAATAATAGTAATACATTGTAGTAATGTTAACGATGGTGATGATGCGCACAGAGCAGGTTCCCCGAGCGTTGACTACCACGGCGCGGTATCTCAGCAGACAGGACGTTACCCTTTTTGTGTAACTGTAGTAACAGTAATACATTATAATAATAATAATAATTCACCGCAATAATAACAGCGATGGTGATGATGCTCCCGGCAGTTCAGGTTCCCTTACTGTTGGCTTCCACAGCGACGGTGGTGATGCGGCACCCGGCAGTTCAGGTTCCCTTACTGTTGGCTTCCACAGCGATGGTGGTGATGCACCCGGCAGTTCAGGTTCCCTTACTGTTGGCTTCCACAGCGATGGTGGTGATGCACCTGGCAGTTCAGGTTCCCTTACTGTTGGCTTCCACAGCGATGGTGGTGATGCGGCACCCGGCAGTTCAGGTTCCCTTACTGTTGGCTTCCACAGCGATGGTGGTGATGCGGCACCCGGCAGTTCAGGTTCCCTTACTGTTGGCTTCCACAGCGATGGTGGTGATGCACCCGGCAGTTCAGGTTCCCTTACTGTTGGCTTCCACAGCGATGGTGATGATGCACCCGGCAGTTCAGGTTCCCTTACTGTTGGCTTCCACAGCGATGGTGATGATGCACCCGGCAGTTCAGGTTCCCTTACTGTTGGCTTCCCCGCAATAATAACAGCGATGGTGATGATGCACCCGGCAGTTCAGGTTCCCTTACTGTTGGCTTCCACAGCGATGGTGGTGATGCACCCGGCAGTTCAGGTTCCCTTACTGTTGGCTTCCACAGCGCGGTATTTGAACAGAGAGGGTGACCACGCCTCCCAAAAGAACACAAGTACATGGGGATCCCTCGGTTGATTTGTATATATAGCGTAGCGTATCCATCGACACGGGGATCCGTCGGTTGGTTTGTATATATATATATATAGCGTAGCGTATCCATCGACACGGGGATCCGTCGGTTGGTTTGTATATATAGCGTAGCGTATCCATCGACACGGGGATCCGTCGGTTGGTTTGTATATATATAGCGTAGCGTATCCATCGACACGGAGATCCGTCGGTTGGTTTGTATATATAGCGTAGCGTATCCATCGACACGGGGATCCGTCAGTTGGTTTGTGTATATATATATATATATATATATATATATATATATATATATATATATATATATATAAATATACCGTAGCGTATCCATCGACACAGGGATCCGTCGAGCAGATATCCGAAATACAATAACACTTAATGATACCCTAACTTTTTACAGATGCAGGCAACGCTGAACAGCACAGCTGCCAAAAATGCAACAGCCTGCTGACACACAGCAAGAAAACTGGACATTAAGTACATCAGAGCTCAGGAGCTGTGTGAACGGCGAGGTGGGAGGGCCTGGGCTCTCCATTCCCCGTCCCATTCTTCCCCCGTCCCTGATAAGCCTTACGGTTTCTGTGGACGTAAAGCACCATGAAAGAAGACACAGAACTCAGGTGCTGTGTGAAGAGGGAGTTTGGCCTACGCCCTCATTCCCTGTCCCATTCTTCCCCCCGTCCCTGATAAGCCAAACGGTTTCTGTGGACGTTAAGCACCGTGGCAGAAGAATAAATACAAGCCAGCAGATTTGTATTCATTGCTCAGTTCTCCACATAACAATAGTTCAGCATAATTACACTGACAGGTGCTCGCACACCTACTGCCATAACAACAAAAGACTTTGCTATGGTATATTTATAAGCATGTGACTGTGCTTAACGTCCACAGAAACCACAAGGCTTATTAGGGACAGGAAGTAGGAGGGAAAGGGGGTATGGAGGTGGTGGAACGGTAACCACCTGGCGTAACGGTAACTGTTACCTGGCGTAACGGTAACTGTCACCTGGCGTAACGGTAACTGTCGCCTGGTGTCACTGTAACTGTCACCTGGCGCAACGGTAACTGTCACATGGTGTAACGGTAACTGCCACTTGGTATAACGGTAACTGTAACCTGGTATAACTGTAACTGGCACCTGGCGTAACGGTAACTGTCACCTGGCGTAACGGTAACTGTCACCTGGTATAGCTGTAACTATCACCTGGTGCAACGGTAACTGTCACCTGGTGTCACGGTAACTGGCACCTGGCGTAACGGTAACTGTCACTTGATATAACGGTTACTGTCACCTGGTATAACGGTAACTGTCATCTGGCGTAACGGTAACTGTCACCTGTGCAAGGTGCATAAACTCCACCGAAGGATGTGCAACAGTGAATACGCTGGATAAAAACACTGCGCTATTTATTTTTCATGGGTATTTTGTTAAGACTGTGCCCAGTGAACATCAGAAGGATTGTGGTGCTACCTTTAGAGAATGTATAGTTTTCGTGACAAAAAATATTTTACTGGGAAGCGAAAGGATGGTTCCGCCTGCAGATATTATGCTATATATGTGTGTAATGATGTGCTTTGTTTTATTGCGCAATTAGTTTGATTTTCAAGCTAAAAGTTTGAGAATGACGAAAAGTGTCAGCAACTAGCAACGACTTCGTACCATATTGGTCAGTTTGATTATATCATCCCATCTGTTTTGTTTTGTTTTGAGTGTGTGTGTGTGTGTGTGTGAGTGGGCGGGGGGGGGGGGGGGGTCTTTTTGAATATTTGTTTTGTTTTTTTGCTTTTTGTTGTTTTGTTTGTTTGGTTGTTGTGGGTTTTATTGGTTGTTTTTGTTTTTTGGGGGGTGCTATTTTATTTCAATTTCAAAGCGGGTTCAGTTTCCACATCATTTTGCTGATTAGTCTTGACCATAATGTAAATAGTTGTGCGGTGATGTTAAACCTCATCTCCATGTGTACACGAAAGGCTGGCTGAATTTACTCTGTCAGTTTGACTTACTCCACATGCGGTACCAATATCTTAAATTTGCTATAAGCACAGTTGTTTGTTTGGATCTGAAGCCTTTTCATGGAGCTGGACCATAATTAACTCGCTGATACTTTGACCTTTGTTGTCAATACTTTGACCTTTGTTGTCAGTGTCTGGGTCACGGAAGAAAACGAGTTCAAAACGAACTGATATTATCAGCCTTATTGTGAATCATATTGTTGTGGGTCGTTTCAATTTGATGGATTATAATCTGAGCCTGTCATGGCCCTGTAAGGGTAATATAACCCTGTAAGGATAATATGAATCATTGTTATGGGTCATTTAAGTTTGGTGGATTATAATCTGAGCCTGTCATGGTCCCGTAAGGATAATATAACCCTGTAAGGATAATATGAATCATTGTTATGGGTCATTTAAGTTTGGTGGATTATAATCTGAGCCTGTCATGGTCCCGTAAGGATAATATAACCCTGTAAGGATAATATGAATCATATTGCTATGGGTCATTTAAGTTTGGTGGATTATAATCTGAGCCTGTCATGGCCCTGTAAGGATAATATAACCCTGTAAGGATAATATGAATCATATTGCTATGGGTCATTTAAGTTTGATGGATTATAATCTGAGCCTGTCATGGCCCTGTAAGGATAATATAACCCAGTAAGGATAATATGAATCATTGTTATGGGTCATTTAAGTTTGGTGGATTATAATCTGAGCCTGTCATGGCCCTGTAAGCATAATATAACCCAGTAAGGATAATATGAATCATATTGTTAATGGGTCATTTAAGTTTGGTGGAAAGTTATAATCTGAGCCTGTCATGGTCCCGTAAGGATAATATAACCCTGTAAGGATAATATGAATCATATTGCTATGGGTCATTTAAGTTTGATGGATTATAATCTGAGCCTGTCATGGCCCTGTAAGGATAATATAACCCTGTAAGGATAATATAACCCGTACATAGCGACCAGAAACTCACAAAAACACCTAGTTTGAGACTCTCGTTGTGTTGTCGCCTGACTGACCACAATATGAAATCGCGACAGACCTCTCCGGGATTGGTGGTTAAAGGAGATAGGCTGCAGATGGAGTTGTTCAAATAAATGTTGTTGTTGTTAAAGGAGAGAGGCTGCAGGTGGAGTTGTTCAAATCAATGTTGTTGTTGTTAAAGGAGATAGGCTGCAGGTGGAGTTGTTCAAATCAATGTTGTTGTTGTTAAAGGAGATAGGCTGCAGGTGGAGTAGTTCAAATCAATGTTGCTGTTTCTTTGGGGGTTTTAAGTGTGTGTGTGTGTGTGCGTGTGCGTGCGTGCGTGCGTGTATATATATATATATATGTGTGTGTGTGTGTGTGTGTGTGTGTGTGTGTGTGTGTGTGTTGTGTGTGTGTGTGTGTGTGTGTGTGTGTGTGTGTGTGTGTGTGTGTGTGTGTGTGCGCGTGCGTGTTCGTGTGTGCCTCTGGGGATTCAACTCGAGAACTTGTTGAATCAGTGTATGGAAATCATCACAACCAACTGATTACGGTCTGGTGTGTCAATGTCATTACTCAATAATGCCAAACTTGTTTGGGGGTATAACTCTTGTTTATGATGTGGTGACGTGTGCACATGCATGTGGTGCCCCAATCACAGCAGACATCTTCTTCTTTTTTAAACAATGGAAGTAGCTTGGGACGAGATAAGACAGAAACAGGAATATACTCAACACTAACACACACTTTGCCTGACCATTGAATCGAGTTGTTCTGTCTCTGTCCAGCACGCGTTACGCGTGCAGTTTAACCCTTTGTAATAAGCTACTGAACTGGTGCGGGCGGGACATGTTACGCATGCAGTTTAACCCTTTGTAGATAAACTACTGAACTGGTGCAGACGGCAAGGGTTACGCATGCAGTTTAACCCTTTGTAGATAAACTACCGAACTGGTGCAGGCGGCACGTGTTACGCGTGAAGTTTAACCCTTTGTAGATAAACTACCGAATTGGTGCAGACGGCATTGTAATAACTCGTGATGTGCCTTTTTGTTTTCTTTGGGAGGGGGAGGGGATGCGGGGGGGGGGGGGGGGGGGGGGCTGGATTTGGTAAGTGTCTCGGCTGCTCAATCGCCCGAACTCATAGAATGCAAAGGTTCCTCGGAGTGAATTCATTTGTTTAGATTTTACGTGTGGCTGTTGGATTGGCCGATATACTGTGACTCTTACCGTTTGTTGTTTTGTTGTTGTTGTTGTTTCCTTTCGTTGCATCCGTCTGTTTCTCCTGCCTTTTGTCTTGGTTTAAACAAAACAAAATATTCGAGACAAAATAAAGATAAAAGAGTCATTATGTGCTCATCATCAAGCTATAGCTTATAGGCGATGAGCTCATACAGTTGGAAAAAACACACAATGTATGGCGGACGAACAATTTCACTTCGCTAACAATAATAAATTTGTCTGAAATTAACTGCATCGATTGCGATATACACACGCAAGCCTTTGTACCTATTGCAATCGTGATTAGATTAGGTTGTACACTTCCAGGACGTTAGAAAAGACTTTTTTTGTTTCGATAGTAATGTTAGTAAATAACAGTAGTAAGACTAGTACCGTATCAACGCGTCCCCTCGCGCGAGTGCAGGGCGTTTTTACACCGCAAATAATTTAGACCAAGACCAGTAATGTATTGTAACCAACAACAACAACAAAACTCATCATGGAATGTACTTGAATGTTACAGGCATCCACAAGTTGTGCACAATTCCTGCAGCGTGTGGAGGAAGCAAACAAGACCATAAGACACAAAACTGAGGTGAAAACTAGTCAGTCTGTATTGTCCATGGACAAAGCAGATGCACATTTCGCCACAGGTGTGTGCCAGTTACAAAACTGCTACTGTAGAACTGCCGATGACGTCCTTTTGACACTGACACATACGCTCGCGCCCCCCCCCCCCCCCACCCCCACCCCCACCCCCCTCGCCCCCTTCCCTCCCCTTCTTTTAATTTTTCAAACATTGGAAGTATCTTTGAACGAAAATAAGACAAAGACATTGAATGTATTCTAACACACACTTTGCATGACCACTGAACAGAGTTGTTCTGTCTCTGTCTAGCACGCGTTACGCGTGAAGTTTAACCCTTTGTAGGTAAGCTACTGAACTGGTGCAGACGGAACGTGTTACGCGTGCAGTTTAACCCTTTGTAGATAAACTACTGAACTGGTGCAGACGGCACGGGTTACGCGTGCAGTTTAACCCTTTGTAGATAAACTACTGAACTGGTGCAGACGGCACGCGTTACGCGTGAAGTTTAACCCTTTGTAGATAAACTACTGAACTGGTGCAGACGGCACGGGTTACGCGTGCAGTTTAACCCTTTGTAGGTAAACTACTGAACTGGTGCAGACGGCACGGGTTATGCGTGCAGTTTAACCCTTTGTAGGTAAACTACTGAACTGGTGCAGACGGCACGGGTTACGCGTGCAGTTTAACCCTTTGTAGATAAACTACTGAACTGGTGCAGACGGCACGGGTTACGCATGCAGTTTAACCCTTTGTAGATAAACCAGATTTGTAGATTGCCCTCACACGCTGAATCATCTGCAGAGAAATTCTGCGATGCCTTTCCTAGCTGTTGTAAATATAATTATCTGAAAACATTCCTTTAGACTGTATCGCCTTTGGGTATGGATTACTCGTTTAAGTGATTTCTTTCGTCTTCTTCTATTTTCCTCTTCCCCCCCCCCCCCCCCCCCCCCGTCTACCACGAACTGGTTAAATTGATACCATCTTATCTCGGATTCTTTTATGGACATGATATTAGTGAGGTTTTTGTTTGCTTTTTTTTTTGTATTTTTATTTTGTTGTTGTTGGTTGTTGTTGTTGTTGTTGTTGTTGTTGTTGTTGGTTTGGGGGTCACGGGGAGGAGGGTTATCTTTCTACTACTTACAGTAGCGAGGTTGATATGGGAGTAGGTTATGGTGGAGTTTAGGTGTAAAACCACTATGAGATACTTTACTTTCGTAAACAAAACAAAATAGAAGCATAAACGAGTATTTCATGTATTACTATTTCACGTCATGCATGAACATGTTAACAAGGTATATGTTTTGCACTTTACCCCCGGGTAACGCGTTTAATGATATATAAATAATATTTTGCCGAAGCATGATTATACTATTTATCCATAATCTATATATATAGTGTTCTCTCTTGAATTTTTCGTCCAAGTGTTGCGAATGCTTGCTCGTAATAAGCGAGAAACGTTTATTTTTTCTGTAACGGTTCCATGTTAGTATCCAATACTTGCCCTCTGATCGTGGTCGCAAATGTTAAATCATCTTTTGAATGGGTTTCTGCAAATGGTGCCAGTCGACTGACAATTTGGAAATAATATTCGTGCGCTTAATGTGTAAAATGCTATGTATTCACAGTAACAATGTGTACAATTTTATGTATTCACATTAACGATGTGTACAATTTTATCTATTCACATTATTTATGGAAAACAATGCATCTGTGGAAAATATGTGAAAACTGGAGATAACTATTCTGGTCTCAGATATGTTCGCTGACCAAATACAACTCTTAACTGGCGAAAGTGCAAGAAGA
>JABMCL010000307.1:735000-747500 GCA_018857735.1 Alviniconcha marisindica | reverse complement strand
AGAGAGAGAGAGAGAGAGAGAGAGAGAGAGAGAGAATATATATGTGTGTGTGTGTGTGTGTGGGGTGTGTGTGTGTGTTTTGTGTGTGTGTGTGTGTGTGTGTGTGTGTGTGTGTGGTGTGTGTGTGTGTGTGTGTGTGTGTGTGTGTGTGTGTGTGTGTGTATGTGTGTGTGTGTGTGATATTCCATGAATACCTGCTGTTTCCGGTATCACTGCTACAAGAAAGGGGGCTCTGGTTTTTGGCCGAATAAATGTATTGAACCGGTAAGGTTTCCCGTACCGGTATGCAGATCTACCTCCGACAAAACAACACCCCACAAAACCTCTCCCATAATCGTTTGCATGACCCGAAGTGGCCCATTGCAAACATCAACGCCTTATTTGTATGCATTTGGGGCCAGCATCGATCTGCTTCGGCGCTATATAAACCCTGCATGTACACCTGAAAAATATCAGACAGAAGATGTTAGTCAAGTTTTCTCGTTAGCATTAACGCTCATCAAAAAAAAAAAAAAAGTGTGGGTGGGTCAGGGTGGGGTAAGGGAAAAAACCGACACCTACCCCCTTCCTCTCTCTCTCTCTCTCTCTCTCTCTCTCTCTCTCTCTCTCTCTCTCTCTCTCTCTCTCTCTCGCTCTCTCTCTCTCTCTCTCTCTCTGCACCTCTCGTCTCTCTCGGTTCTTCTGCTCTTTCTCTGTCTCGTCTGTCTGTCTGTTCTCTGTCTGTCTGTCTGTCTGTCTGTCGTCTTCTTCTCTTCTCTCTCTCTCTCTCTCTCTCTCTCTCTCTCTCTCTCTCTCTCTCTCTCTCTCTCTCTCTCTCTCTCTCTCTCTCTAGCGACTGCAGCTTCTGGGTCAAAGTTCGCCGCCAAGAGAAAAGAGTTTTCAGGCGCACGTGTTTGCGAGGCAAACAAGGCCAGCGTGCCGAAGGATTTGAAGGGAGAACGACAGCCTCCCCTCATGAATACCTGTCCCTTGCGCGTGTGGACATTACGGCCATGGCAAAAACAGCCCACTGCGTCATAGTCGCCGGGACCTAGCCTACCTGGCCATGGCGTCAGGCACTATGGTGTCGTGGATAAGGATGAGGGTGGTGGTGGTGGTGGTGGTGGTGAGGAGGAGGAGGAGGATGGTGGTGGTGGTGGTGAGGTGGTGGTGGTGAGGAGGAGGAGGATGGTGGTGGTGGTGGTGAGGTGGTGGTGTGGTGAGGAGGAGGAGGATGGTGGTGGTGGTGGTGAGGTGGGGTGGTGGTGAGGAGGAGGAGGATGGGGTGGTGGTGGTGAGGTGGTGGTGGTGAGGAGGAGGAGGATGGTGGTGGTGGTGGTGAGGTGGTGGTGGTGAGGAGGAGGAGGAGGGTGGTGGTGGGGTGGGTGAGGGGGAGGAGGAGGTGGTGGTGGGTGAGGTGGTGGTGGTGAGGAGGAGGAGGATGGTGGTGGTGGTGGTGAGGAGGAGGAGGAGGTGGTGGTGGTGGTGGTGAGGTGGTGGTGGTGAGGAGGAGGGGATGGTGGGGTGGTGGGGTGGTGGTGGTGAGGAGGAGGAGGAGGGTGGTGGTGGTGGTGGTGAGGTGGTGGTGGTGAGGAGGTGGTGGTGAGGAGGAGGAGGATGGTGGTGGTGGTGAGTGGTGGTGGTAGGGGTGAGGGGTGGTGGTGGGTTGGTGGTGGTGGTGGTGAGGGTGGTGGTGGTGAGGAGGTGGTAGTGAGATGGTGGTGGTGGTGGTTGGTGGTGGTGGTGGTGGTGAGGAGGAGGAGGAAATGGTGGTGGTGGTGGGAGGGGATGGTGGTGTGGTGGTGGTGGTAAAGGGAGGTGGTGGTGGAGGAGGGGGAGGATGGTGGTGGTGGTGGTGGGATGATGAGAGGTGGTGGTGTAGATGGGTGGAGGAGGAGGAGGAGGAGAGGATGATGAGGAGGAGGATGGTGGTGGTGAGGTGGTGGTGTGAGGAGGAGGATGGATGGATGGTGGTGGAGGAGGAAGAGGATGGTGGTGGTGGTTGGTGAGGAGGAGGGAGGTGGTGGTGGTGGTGAGGAGGTGGTGGTGAGGAGGAGGAGGATGGTGGTGGTGGTGAGTGGTGGTGGGTGGTGAGGAGGAGGAAGATGTTGATGGTGGTGTGATGGGGGTGGTGGTGGAGGAAGAGGAGGTGGTGGTGGTGAGGAGGAGGATGGCTTGGTGGTGTGTGAGGAGGAGAGATGAGGAAGGGAGGAGGAGGATGGTGGAGGTGAGGAGGGATGAGATAGGTTTGAGGCGGAGATGGTGGAGGAGGTGGTGGTGAGAGGAGGGATGATGATAGGTGATGTGAGGAGGTGAGGAGGTGGTGGAGGTGACGATGATGGTGATGATGATAGCGCAATACGAGGAGGAGGAGGAGGATGGTGAGGAGGAGGAGGAGTAGGAAGGTGGTTGGTGCTGATGATGATGTTGATGATGATGACGACGATAAGGAGGAGGGGGATGGTGGTGGTGATGATGATGACGGCAATGAGGAGGAGGAGGAGGATGGTGGAGGGGAGGAGGATGGTGATGATGAGTACGACGATGAGGACAAGGAGGAGGAGGATGGTGGAGGTGATGAGGATGGTGATGATGATGGCGTCAATACTGAGGAAGAGGAGGAGGATGGTGGAGGTGATGATGATGGTGATGATGATAGCGTCAATACTGAGGAAGAGGAGGAGGATGGTGGAGGTGATGATGATGGTGATGATGATAGCGTCAATACTGAGGAAGAGGAGGAGGATGGTGGAGGTGATGTGATGGTGATGATGATAGCGTCAATACTGAGGAAGAGGAGGAGGATGGTGGAGGTGATGATGATGGTGATGATGATAGCGTCAATACTGAGGAAGAGGAGGAGGATGGTGGAGGTGATGATGATGGTGATGATGATAGCGTAAATACTGAGGAAGATGGGAGGATGGTGGAGGTGATGATGATGGTGATGATGATGGCGTCAATACTGAGGAAGAGGAGGAGGATGGTGGAGGTGATGATGATGGTGATGATGATGGCGTCAATACTGAGGAAGAGGAGGAGGATGGTGGAGGTGATGTTTGATGGTGATGATGATGGTCAACTGAGGAAGAGGAGGAGGATGGTGGAGGTGATGATGATGGTGATGATGATGGCGTCAATACTGAGGAAGAGGAGGAGGATGGTGGAGGTGATGCTTGATGGTGATGATGATGACGACGATGAGGAGGAGGAGGAGGATGGTGGAGATGATGATGATGGTGATGATGAGACGAGGAGGAGGAGGAGGAGGAAGAGAAGGATGGTGATGATGATGGTGATGATGATGGTGATGATGATGACGGTGAAGATGACGATTACGACGACGACGACGACGACGACGATGAATGAAAGCTCTGGAACTTCCTACATCAAATAGTCAGGGAAGTAGACTCTTCTTCGGCGTTCCGCAGATGTCTGAAAATCAACCAGTTTTATGAATGGCTTAATTAATTACTCGACATGCTCTCGTCTCTTCTTTTTCTTTATCTTAATATATTATTAAGACTTGTCTGTCTGTCTGTCTGTCTGTCTGTCTGTCTGTCTGTCTGTCTGTCTGTCTGTCTGTCTGTCTCTCTCTCTCTCTGTCTCTCTCTCTCTCTCTCTCTCTCTCTCTCTCTCTCTCTCTCTCTCTCTCTCTCTCTCTCTCTCTCTCTCTCTCTCTCTCTCTCTCTCTCTCTCTCTTTGAAAATCTGTTGTTAAATGTTAGCCTACCCACTACATCATACGTTTGCTATTTTGAGCGTTTCGTGTAAGTTTACTTGTTTGACCCCCGAGGAAATATTATGTTATTGTATGTTGGTATGCTTTCATTAATAAAACTGTTTAAACCAATCAGTATCAGACTCGCCTCTACGGTTTCTCTGGCACTGTGCAGCTCAAAACGACGAGATGTTAGCGGCGTTTAACGGGCAACTTAATTAGCACCAGATTGCCTTGCCTGGTGGCTTTTGGGGAGAGCTTGAACAGCTCCTTGTTGTTGTTGTTGTTGTTGTTGTTGTTGTTGTTGTTGTTCTTCTTCTTCTTCTTCTTCTTCTTCTTCTTCTTCTTCTTCTTCTTCTTCTTCTTCTTCTTCTTCTTCTTCTTCTTTAGAGTCTTTCCACATAAGTTAGTTAGTCAGTTGGTGCTTTGAGTGCAGTCAACCACATAGGCTAATTCCACATAAGCGATAGTAGACTGATCTTACAATTGTCAAGACAAGGACATAATTTTATGTCAACAAGTTAAACCGAAACAACAACAGACTTAAAGATTTAAAAATGATATTCCGTATACACTTGTTTTTAGTCTGAGAAAAAAAGAAGACACACATACGCGCGCGAGCGCGCACCCAAAAAAGAATCACACACACACACACACACACACACACACACACACACACACACACACACACACACACACACACACACACACACACACACCACACACACAACACACCACATCACACACCACACACACACACACACACACACACACACACACACACACACACACACACACACACACACACACACACACACACACACACACACACACACATGCATCCAAGGGGCTTTAACAAGGCCAAAGTCAAATCCAAAATGATCTCCCCTACACTAGCAAGGTGGCGCTGGGCGCACATATGCGCAGTGCAGTGCAATGCCCAAGCCAGGGAAGCCGCTCGTTGCATAATACTACGGTCACGTGGGCTATGCTAGACAACATATCCGGGCTGCGGCTAAGCAGTCTCGTCAAAGATCTAGCCACCGACGTGTTGAGGCACCCTAACCACCGCTCTAGCTTTTGTCCTCCAAACCCATCCTCTCTCCTGCCTCCCCCGTCCGTCAGCATCGAGCCCCCGTCCCATGTCCCATCCCTCGCCAGCCACAGTCTGGTCACGTGACAGCTAGCTCCCGTCACACTTCCTGCGCGGCTTTGCGAGTCGTCGACATGAGCGCCCTCTCCGTGTCACAGAACTGTGGACAGCCGTGACAACTTTTTATTTTTTTAGCCACGTTGCCAACAGCCTGCAGCGCTCAAGGTTAAGATCGGAAAAGGCGAAAGGAGAAGACTTCGTGAGCAGGACTTTTTAATTCGAAGGAATAGTTTCACCAACCGACGAAAGGTTCTTCGGTTCGAGAAAGAAGTGATACGATTAATTTTTTTAAAGGATGAGAGAGGAGAGAAGTAACGCAGCGTGTTTATCGGGAAGAGCGACTTGCTGGACCATGCAACGGTGAAGAAGGGAGACAGGGTGGTGCGTTGTCGGTACGCGGGTTGCCGTGAGTAGGTGGCGAACTGAGGCTGTGGAAGGTGAGGTAGAAAATCAACATGTCGCCTTTCAGGTGTCACCTGGTAATCGTCGTTCTCCATGGACTTGTGCGCTTGGTGGTGTCTGCGGACGACGAGACAGGTAAGAAACTGGACAGCTGCCACTGTCTCTGTCTCTCTCTGTCTCTGTCTCTCTGTGTCTCTGTCACTGTCTCTCAGTGTCTCTGTGGCTCTCTGTCTCTGTCTCTGCCTGTCTCTGTCTCTCTGCCTCTGCCTGTCTTTGTCTGTCTGTCCGTCTCTCTGTCTCTGTCTCTGTCTCTGTCTCTGTCTCTCTCTCTCTCTCTCTCTCTCTCTCTCTCTCTCTCTCTCTCTCTCTCTCTCTCTCTCTCTCTCTCTCTCTCTCTCTCTCTCTCTCTCTCTCTCTCTGTACGCGGGTGTGTGTGTGTGGGTTTGCGATATTTTTGTGAGTGCTGTCTCTGTCTCTGTCTCAGTCTGTCTATCTGTCTGTCTGACTGTCTGTCTGTCTGTCTGTGTCTGTCTGTCTGTTTCTGTCTGTCTCTCTGTCTCTGTCTCTCTGTCTCTCTGTCTGTCTCTGTCTGTCTCTGTCTCTCTGTCTCTGTCTGTCTGTCTCTGTCTCTGTCTCTCTCTCTCTCTCTGTCTCTCTATCTCTCTCTCTCTCTCTCTCTCTCTCTCTCTCTCTCTCTCTCTCTCTCTCTCTCTCTCTCTCTCTCTCTCTCTCTCTCTCTCTCTCTCTCCCTCCCCCCCTCTCTCTCTCGTAATTGCATCTTAACAGGGTCACCTCATGACAAGAGAGAGAGAAAGACAGAGGGGGAAGGGGAGGAGAAGTAGGGAGAAGAGTTAGAGAGAAAGAGAGAGAGAGAGAGAGAGAGAGAGAGAGAGAGAGAGAGAGAGAGAGAGAGAGAGAGAGAGAGAGAGACAGACAGACAGACAGACAGACAGACAGACAGACAGACAGACAGACAGGCTGGCAGACAGGCTGGCAGACAGGCAGGCAGACAGGCAGAGACAGCGACAGCGACAGACAGACAGACGGACAGGGACAGAGACAAAGACACACAGAGAGAGACAGAGACACACAGAGAGACAGAGACAGAGAGAGGTGAGAGACAGACACACAGACAGACGCGCGCGGCGCACACACACACACACACACACACACACACACACACACACACACACACACACACACACAACACACACACACACACACACACACACACACACACACACACACACACACACAGTGGGGAGTAAGAGAGAGAGAGATGCTAATTTTGTCGTCATTTTCTTTTTCTTTATGTTTATCTCTAAATATTTCGTCCTCTCCGTTCTCTGGTCGGTGGAGCTTTTCCTCCCAGAATCACAATCTGAATTGACAATTCATGCCTCAGCGTACATCCCATATAGCAAACTGTACCCCAGTTGATACTGCCCGCGGTCTACTAATTATGCTTCTCTCGTCCTTCTGCAAAAGTCTTTTGAAAGGCGCTGCTCAAACACTTGGGGCTGGGCATCTACGCATTTGAGAGTCTTCATATACACTTCTTTTTAATCTGTCCGCCCGTTTCAAACTCAAGGAGAGAGAATACCCGTCAGTCATTCAAAACACTGGGCTGCAACCGAGTTCTGGTGTGCCGTCAATATTAAGTTCATTTGAAAGGGTGGTTTATGTGTGGATTACATTTTTTTTGTTTTTGTTTTTGTTTTTTTAGATCTTAATTATACATTACACACACTCGCGCGCGAGCGCATACACACACACACACACGCGCGCGCGCGCGCACACACAAGCACACACACACACAATCACACACACAAGCGCGCACACACACACACACACACACACACACACCACACACGCACGCACGCACGCACGCACGCACCACGCACACACACACACACACACCACACACACACACACAAAACACACACACACAAACAACACACACAACACACACACACACACACACACACCACACACACACACACACACACACACACACACACACACATACACACCACACACGCACGCACGCACGCACGCACACACACGCACTGAATGGTCTGGTGAGTAAACATTGAACAGTTATCAGAAACAGGCCGACGAGCATTACCATATCGCTGCAGAGTCTACATTGTAATTGCTTCCAAGTTCAGCTTCCCATCTGTAAGATTCTGGAGCAGGCAGTGACAAAGGAATCGGACGCTAAGAGTAAGTATCAAACAGTTAAAACGTGGTGCCTTCGGTGGAACAGGCATTATTATGGACCTTGTTTGTACTCGCATGCCAGCAGGTCACAATTACCACATTGACAGTTGTCCACGTATCCAGGTGTAGTAAGACGTTGTCAGTGTATCTGAGTGTACGTACCTGAGCCTGGAACTGGGGCTGACTTTGTCCCCATCGCTTTCCCTCATGCTTCATCTCTGTGTATGCCAGCCCTACATCGCTCTCCGCTATTCTAAAATCTGTAATCGCTCTACTCTACCGTAGGCGATTCGGGTCTTTTTGTTTTTACACAGACATGTAGAGCGTTGCTAAAGGAACTAGTCTTCTCAGATTCGGATCTGGCTTGCCCCCCCCAAAAAATGCAGATTGTGTGTTTGTGTCCTGATAAATAAGCGTTCTTTGGAACCTTTTGTATGTTTGGATCCTGCAAAAAGTATGTTTTCCGGTTTTACGTAGAAAAAAAATCTACTGTGCATTTTGATAGAAATATTTTCAAATGCTAAAGCGAGAAACAAATACAAAAAGGCTTAACGATTTCAAATTTCGCACTTTTCCCTCCCGTCGTTTTCATTGACATCGTGATAGTGAAGGGTTAATGATACATTAACTGACTGACTGACTGACTGACTGACTGATTGAATAGATCCAAACACAAAAAGGTTCAAACGAACGCTGATTTATTGACACGGACACACAGAATGCAAATTTTCGGGGAACGCTAGCAGCCATTCTGTTTTAGATTTTTGGCTGATTGACTGACTGACTGACTGACTGGATGACTCATTCACATGCCAACACTATGACCGACGACACCAGACAGAGAACCAGGGGTGGAAAAGCTCAAAGACAGACACAGACAAACACAAAGAAACGGGTGTCGGTGACACTCTGCATACACCTGAGTGTGCATATTGGGGGCACGAAGAGAACAAAGCGGGATAGGTAGTCCGCAGTTGGCAAACCCCCAGGATTCAGCCTTGGAGACGGCCCAGATCCACTGAAGGTGCAAGGCTGGAAAGCGCGGACGGCTTCTGTCCTATAGTCAGCTGCCAAATGCGTTCCTGAATTTTTGTGTTGGAGGGTCGAGTTCTCGTGGTGTTCGATGGTCACCCAGAAAACATGCCGGATCCGATTCGCATCCGGTCCGGATCGGCTGGGAAGCATTGGCCAGAAGCGGGCCGGATGTTTCTTGCACATTGGCTTGCTTCCGGTCCGGATCGGTTTGGCCAAAAACCTGACACAACCAGCCAGAACTAAATCAGATCCGGGCTGATTTTGCACTATATCATCCGGGATTTCTGCGGAAGAACAGAACCGAGTCTGAATGTGGGAAACTTGTAGCGGGCCGGTTGCATCCTGTCAGAAACCGGGCCAGATGATTCCTGCACACCGGCTTGCTTCCAGACTAGATGCGTTTGGCCATACCCTGACCAGACCATCTAGATCGGATCCAGGTCGGTTTTGTGCAATATGACCCATGCCTTCTTTGGAAAAACGGAACTGAAATGGGTGCGGAAAGTCAGATCCTGCATATACTATCCGGGCCGATTCTGGCTGCACGCTGGCCGTAATGGCCATAACTGGCCGTAACCAAAACGCTTCTGAATCGGATCTGGCATGTTTACTGGGCAGGTTGCGTCATCACACGTTTCGTTTGAACCTGAAATCGGATCACGAGAACCGAGTACAGGCAGCACTCATACTCCCCAAAGGCGATTTCTGACCGGAACAAACTTCCTGGGGAACGGCACCTGCTGCGACCCCCGAGAATCCTCACAGCCTATACTGCGTGATTTTGACATCCTGCCGACATGGACCTCTGAAGAGGGACATCATTTATTCAAACAGGAACAAGCTCGTGTGTATGTGTGTGTGTGTGTGTGTGTGTGTGTGTGTGTGTGTGTGTCGGGGACGGGGTGGGGGTGAGGTGCGTGAGCGTGCGTGCATGTGGTTGCTACTGATGCAGTTGGAGAATTCTGAGCCTGCAGCTTACAAGGACCAGATAAACCCTCACCCCTCACCCCCACCCCCTGCCACACACACACACACACACACACACACACACACACACACACACACACACACACACACACACACACACACACACACGCACGACTACTGTCCAACGGTGTTCTGGGGTCCCAAACCATGCTTTCACAATGTATACTTGTGTTCACTGAGCTTTGGAGTGCGCCACCTCGCACAGACTGACACGCAGGTGCGAATCCAGCCCTCAGTCCTCTAGCTGCGCCGTGCTTAGCAACCTCGTGTCGGCCAAAATACGTACCGCCTCTGCTTCGTATCGGCCAAAATACGTACCATCTCTGCTTCATATCGGCCAGAATGCGTACCGACTATGCTCAGTTTTTATCGGCCAAAATAGTACCACCTCCGCTTCGTATCGGCCAAAATACGTACCACCTCTGCTTTTTATCGGCAAAATACGTTCCGCTTCTGCTTTTTATCAGCCAAAATACGTACCACCCTATGCCAAACATTACCACGGCCATACGGCAGGGCTGTGACGCAAAAAGGCCCGTAACTCTCGCTCCAGGATTAAGCTTCCGGCCAGCAGGTGACGTCATCAGTTTGTGTCGTCCAAAAGTCAGACCCATGTCAAGCCGACGGCTTTGCAAACTAAACAATGGCGAAACAGTTCATAGTTTTGGCCGTGGGGCAGGTTGATCTAGCGAGATGGTCGGTGTGTATAGTGAGGCAGGCTGCACAAAAGGTTACCTCTCTCTCTCTCTCTCTCTCTCTCTCTCTCTCTCTCTCTCTCTCTCTCTCTCTCTCTCTCTCTCTCTCTCTCTCTCTCTCTCTCTCTCTAAATTATTATTCATCAGCAGCTTAGCAAGGTCTCGTTGTTAGATTTTGACTGAACCTAAACTGCAATCCTTGTAAAATAAAGTTTTCGAGTTCGAGTTCGGCGAGTCCTCTCTCTCCCTCTGTGTCCGTCTGTCTGTCTCTGTCTCTGTCTCTCTGTCTCTGTCTCTCTCTGTCTCTGTGTGTCTGTCTGTCTGTCTGTCTGTCTGCCTCTGTGTCCGTCTGTCTGTCTGTCTCTTGTGTCTGTGTGCTGTGTGTCTGTGTGGGGTGGTGTGTGGTGTGTTGTGTGTGTGGTGTGGTGTCTGTCTGTCTGTCTGTCTGTCTGTCTGTCTCTCTCTCTCTCTCTCTCTCTCTCTCTCTCTCTCTCTCTCTCTCTCTCTCTCTCTCTCTCTCTCTCTCTCTCTCTCTCTCTCTCTCTCTCTCTCTCTCTCTCTCTCTCTGTACTGAATATGGTCCGTGTGCATGCGCATAGTTTGGAGTAGGGTTACACTGTCGTACCTTAGTTTTCCATAAGTATTACATAGCCTGTACATAGCATATTGTGTTTATGTTCTTCTCAAAATGACTGCAAGCTTCTTAAGTAAATGATGGTCGGTCTTCACTTAGTTTTACCATTTAAAAAAAAAAAAAAAAAAAACGGTTTATAGGCCTACAGCGTAAAATCTTGTACGAAGAAACTATGGTATTCTAAGCAGGTAACAAACCAGGACACGAGACAGGGAAGATAATAACAATGATTTATTTTATCTAGCGCCTCAACAACAGTTATAATTATGAGCTCTTAGCGCTGTACAAATCAACAAAGGTAAAAGAACACACATCAGCATAGCAGCGCGGATCGGAAAACACGGCAGGTCCTGGTTGACTGGGCGTAAAACACCAAATTTACTTACTGCTTCGGTCAAAGAAATGTCCGTAGTTAGATCTGAAGGAGGCCAGAGCGGGGGTTTGTCGGAGAGGGAAGGGAACGTCATCCAATGGAGAAGGACCGAAGACGGAAATGGTTCAAAAACCAACAGTGGAAAGGCTGGTACAATGAATCTGGAAGCTTAGAGTATCACTGGAAGCAGAGCGGAGAGCACGGGAAGAGTGTGATCGAGAGATGGGGGAAAGTATAAATGGAGAGGCTGGGTTTAACTGAGTAGAGGTACGTATGTCTACATGATTGTCGGATCATAAGTAGGCAAGAAGCTACAAAGTCTGTCAGAGCTCAGGAGCCGCTGTGTATCAGAAGCATAGCGGAGAGCACTTGAAGACTGTGATCGAGAGATGGGGGAAAGTATAAAAGCAGAGGCTGGGTTTAACTGAATAGCATAGTTCAGGAGCTGTGTGAGAGTCGAGGTGGCCGTCCTGAGCTGTCCGTCCTAACGAGCCTTCTGGTTTCCGTGGACGTAAAGAATTATTGAACCATGCTTCGGCATTGGTCACAACTTGTCCCTAATATGTCAACTGACATCTGAGGACAGTAAGCATCACTTCATCATCATAACTGAATAGTCATAGTTCAGGAGCTGTGTGAGAGTCGAGGTGGCCGTCCTGGGCTGTCCATCCTAACGAGCCTTCTGGTTTCCGTGGACGTAAAGAATTATTGAACCGTGCTTCGGCATTGGTCACAACTTGTCCCTAATATGTCAACTGACATCTGAGGACATTAAGCAACACTTCACCACCTAACTGAATAGAGGTATGTATGTCTACATGATTGTCAGATCATAAGTAGGCAAGAAGCTACAAGTCTGTCAGAGCTCAGGAGCTGTGTACCAGAAGCATAGCGGAGAGCACGGGAAGACTGTGATCGAGAGATGGTGGAAAGTATAAATGGAGAGGCTGGGTTTAACTGAGCAGAGGTACGTATGTCAACATGATTGTCAGATCATAAGTATAAGGCAAGAAGCTACAAGTCTGTCAGATCATAAGTATAAGGCAAGAAGCTACAAGTCTGTCAGATCATAAGTATAAGGCAAGAAGCTACCAAGTCTGTCAGATCATAAGTATAAGGCAAGAAGCTACAAGTCTGTCAGATCATAAGTATAAGGCAAGAAGCTACAAGTCTGTCAGATCATAAGTATAAGGCAAGAAGCTACAAGTCTGTCAGATCATAAGTATAAGGCAAGAAGCTACAAGTCTGTCAGAGCTCAGGAGCTGTGTTGAAAGTCGCGGTGGCCGCTCTGAGCTCCAC
>JABMCL010000307.1:727500-730000 GCA_018857735.1 Alviniconcha marisindica | reverse complement strand
CAGTAGTAGTGGAACGGTCGTAGCAACAGCGGCGTAGCAGTAGCAGTAGCAGTAGCAGCAGCATGGGTAACAGTAGCAGCAGCAGCAGCTGTAGCAGTAACGGAAGCTGTAGTACCGGCGACCGCAACGATGACGTCTGCCCGGTGTTGCAGGAAGCGGCAAATCCGCATCGCCGGCAAGCCCCAGAGCAGTGTCTGGGACTTCCTCCTGGCCAACACCATGTCCGTCCGAGCCTTCCGGGGCTACGACAACTTCAGCAGCAGCCGCCAGTCCGTCAGCTCCGAGGACGGGTCCCCGGTCATCCGCAAGACCGTTTGGCTGCCCAACATCTCCCTGGACAGCGGCCAGGGCGAGTCCGCCGTCACCTCCGACGACAACATCAGCGTCGTCACCGTCGAGCACGCCGCTGCCGGAGGCGGAGGCTCGAGTGGGGCGAGGAGGGGCTCTCCGGGGGCGGGGGCGGGGGCGGGGGCGGGGGCGGGGGCGGGGCCGCGCGGTAGGGGCGAAAGCCGAGGGTCTTTCAGGAACGCCGTTGTCAACGTCAACAGGCTGTGAGGAAGCGGGATGGTGGAGTGGCTGTCAGCGGAGGAGGGAGGTGTTGGCTTCCATTTTTTTTTTTTTTTTTTTTTGGGGGGGGGGGGAGGGGGGCGGGGAGGAGGGGCGCATGACTAAAGATTCGGCTCACATGTGTGTTGAAACAAGTTTTGCTTAAACCATACAAAACCGTGAGGGGATTACTTAGCGACTGAGAGTCTTTCGGGAACGCCGTTCAGTGTATTGTGAGGAAGTGGAATTGTCACCGGCCGGGTTGTGAGGAAGTGGTTCTGTTGTGATGAAGTGGAATTGTCACCGGCCGGGTTGTGAGGAAGTGGAACTGTTGTGAGGAAGTGGAACTGTCACTGGACTGTGATGAAGTGGAACTGTCACCGGGTTGTGAGGAAGTGGAACTGTCACCGGGTTGTGAGGAAGTGGAACTGTCACCGGACTGTGAGGAAGTGGAACTGTCACCGGACTGTGAGGAAGTGGAACCGTCTGCCGTACTTTGCTGCTCAGAGGGATGCATGTTGACGTCAACAGTTAATTTCGCCTGAAACCAAACGAACACGTACCTAGCCAGCAGAGAAGGAGGCCGAGGGTCTTTCAGCAACGTCGCTGTCAACGTCAACACGCTGGGAGGAGGTAGGATATGGTGGACGAGCTGTCAGCGCCGGTGGGAGTTTTTTTTCTTTCTGCACTGTGGGAGCGGCTCACGAGGGTGTTGACAACAGTTTTGTGGAGGTTGCAGCTGCAGTTAAGAAGGAGGTGGTGTGGTGGACTATCTGTCAGTGCACTGTGGAGTTTGTTTTTGTTTTCTGGACTGTGGGTTCGGCTCACCAGGGTGTTGACTACAGTTTTGTGGCGATTGCAGCTGCAGTTAAGGAGGAGGTGGTGTGGTGGACTATCTGTCAGTGCAGGTGGGAGTGTTTTTTTCTGGACTTTGGGTACAGCTCACACGGGTGTTGACAACAGTTTTGTTGACACCAGACCTGCTCCGTCCCTCGAGTCTGGCATGAACAGGACAACATTTCCACCGAAGAACAGTTTGGAGGATGGTGTTCCACCGCACTTTCTGTTGGTAGGTAGTGTTGCTTAATGTCCTCGGATGTCGGTTGACATGTTAGGGACAAGCTGAGACCAGTGCCGAAGCATGGTTCAATATAGCTTTACGTCCACGGAAACCAGAAGGCTCGTTAGGACGGACAGCCCAGGACGGCCACCTCGACTCTCACACAGCTCCTGAACTACACTTTCTGTTGTTGTTGATCGCATTTATATAGCGCGCTCTCGAGCAGACTCACTACGCTCGCATGTGATTATACATGGGTGACTGGCTTTCGTTTTTGAATATCCACCGAAGTGGTGTACTTACAGCGTTGACGTGTCTGGTGCCGCATGAAACTGCTGCCGTCTCGGCGCGTTCTCTGTACACCACAGAACCATGCACCATGTCACTCCATGTCACTTCACTTCCGAAATAAGAGTCAGCACAGACAGCTGACCATTGAGAAGAAAATTCTCCCGCCGCTCTTGCAAGGGATTCAAACCCGCGACCTTTCCGTCACGAGTCCGGCGCTCTAACCACTGAGCTATCCCCGCCCCCTGTGAGTAGGCCTAGCTCACGGAGAACTTCCCGTGTGTAGCTATCTACAGCTGGGAGTGTGAAACTATTGTTCATTTGTGTATATATTTCGAGACGTTTTGGACATGACGTCCGTTCCATTTTCAAACCTATTTTCTACTGTTTTGTCCTGTATTTATAATCCATTGTTCCAGTTTGATTTCTCCCAATGGGATGATGAGATTGTGTTCCACGAGGAATCATAAGCATGTCAAAGCGGTTAAGATCGCTTAATTTCGTTTCTTTTGAATTACCTGTTTTGCTTGGAATCACCGTGTCGCCAAACTCCGAGCGACAGATGCGATTAGCCAATCGGCACGCGCAGACGAGACACACCCTTCG
>JABMCL010000307.1:717500-722500 GCA_018857735.1 Alviniconcha marisindica | reverse complement strand
GTTTCTTTTATACCCATCCACATTGCTTAGGCCATCACAAATAAAACCAAATTCGTTTGAATCGAGACTGAATTTGTTTTCTTTCATTTTTGTTATAATTAACTTCATTTTTGTTGAGCGAAACATCGCTTACCGACACACATTTCCACGACTAGAAGTAAGGCCGACAATCCAGCACCGCCCGCCATCACGTAGAACGCCCCCTGGAGGTGGGAAAGGGAGATAACCACAGGACCTTCAGGCCTGGTTGACACTGTGCAGTGGCTCTTGTTCATCAGCGACTGTTCCAGATGTCGATCAAGCCGTACGCTCGTAGCTCATCGATGCTGAAACAGGGTGCTTGTTTCATACACATGAAAGGTTCAAAGGAACGCTTATTTATTATGACACAGACACTCTGCAGATTTTCGGGGTAATCCCCTTTGTCAAGCTACAAAACGACACTTAAACAACAGTTAAACGGTTAAAAACGACTCACATTTTACGTGTTTTCGATCTTGTTTTAGAACGCTAGCAGTCATTCTTGTTTCAGATTATTTTTTTCTTTTCTTTTTTCAGGGTTGTTGTTGTAAATAAGTAAACATTGTGCCTGCTGTCTACAGAAACCATAAGGCTTATTAGGGACGGGGAGAAAGGGAGTGAAGAGGGTATGGAGGTGGGGGAAGAGGGAGATTATATACCTGTCGCTACACCGTCACCACCAGAATGACCCCAGCATTAAGATGGGCAGTGATCAGAGCCGTTTTAATGTTTGATTAACTGTGATGGACAAAGTCGCAATACGGTGTCCACAGACCACAAGTTTTGAAGAGAAAGGAGAGCCGAAGCGGATTCGAACCGAGGTCCCTCCGCTTACCAGCCTAACGCCTGGAGTTACCGTAGGCGGCTCGGGTCTGTGTTGTTGTGTTATGTCGTCTTTGTACTTGTGTTACGTATTTCGAGCGCTGATTAACTCCCTTTGTTAGTGTTAAATCTGCCCGAGCGCTCGGAGCCTCGTTCTGTTTCAGATCTTTTTGCTTATGACAGAGTTTGGTCGTCCTGGGGAGTCCGTGTGCGGTTAACGAAACGTTAAAATCCAGTTACTAACTAACTAACCACGTACACGTCGGAAAAGTAGCCGGTCAACGCTGACCCTTTCCCGAAGACAGGAGCAAGCATGGATTGTTTCAGCGTCTCCTGCCCCGTCACCAGACGGCAGTCGCGTCGCTTCCAGGACTCTGTGACGTCAGTCAGACCCAGGAAGACGTACTTCTCGCTGATCGCCTTCCGGTAGTGGGTCCCCTCGTCGGTGGCGAGGACTGATGGGTCGCTGTGTGTGAAACGGTCCAGCCCTTCTTTGAACTGACGGTACAGAGGCACGTCGTTCTGCTGCAGACGGAAACTAGGAATTAATAATGATAATATTATAATAATAATAATTAATACTTAGAGCGCCTAACCCGCACAGGCCCTAAGCGCTTATACGTTCTTGACAAATACATATCGTCAAAATTCAACGCACGCACGCACTCACACACACACACACACACACACACACACACACACACACACACACACACACACACACACACACACACACACACACACACACACACACACACACACACACACACACACACACACGCACGCACACACACACACCCACCACGCACACACGCACGCACGCACCTTACACACACACACACACCACACACACACACACAAAAACACACACACACACACACACGCACGCACGCACGCACGCACACACGGACGCACGCACGCACGCACGCACTCACACACACACACACACACACACACACACACCACACACACACACACACACACACACACACACGCACACACACACAGCACACACGCACGCACGCACACACGCACACGCACGCACGCACGCACGCACTACACACACATACACACACACACACACACACACACACACACACACACACACACACACACACACACACACACACACACACACACCTTTAATTAATTAATCGTGGCCTGCAGTGAGGTACTGGGGATGCATAAATTAAGGTCCCCTCTCCTGAGTACCCACAGCTGACAAATGTTCTCGCTGTATCCCTAGAGTAGATCAGAATATAGCCGCGCATGCTTCACCCGCTGCCAGGAATTTATTCCTTGTCCTGATTTCTACCTTCCAGGTCCATTAGGAGGCGGGGATAGCTCAGTGATTGAAAGGTCGCGGGTTCGAATCCCTGCAGGAGCGGCGGGAGAATTTTCCTCTCCAGGGTCAGCTTTCTGTGCTGACCATTTTATTTAGGTATCCGTTCCACCCCCGTGTTACCGCAGTAGCACGTACAAGATCCCGGTCATTCTGCCAAAAGTGCAGGTGGCAGGTTAAGCTAAACACGCATACACCTTGGCTTTACATGAAGTGACATGGAGCATGGTTGTATGGTGTACACAGAACTTGCGCCGAGACGGCAGCAGTTCCATGTGGCACCAGCCATGCCAGCGCTGTAAGTACACCACTTCGGCGGATATTCAAAAAACGCGCTATGAAAAGCTAGTCACTCACGTAGAACCACATGCGAGCGCAATGAGTCTGCTCAAGAGAGCGGAGAACAGAGCTATATAAGCAATCATCAATCAATCAATTCACTTTCATTTTTTCAAAAGCTCCTCCCTACTTTTTCCCTCTGCTCCCTATTCCCGTGTTTTTTGCCCGCAGAATAAAATAGGTCACTCTGCTCCTAGTCACAGATTCTCGACAGGTTCCAGTGGTGAGTGCCTAGGGAATATAAATAGGTACCAAAGCGTGTGTTATTGTCCATGGGTATATATATATATATATATATATATATATATATATATATATATATATATATATATATATATATATATAACTATGGTTGGTTTTTATCAGCCGCGATCGAGTCGTTGACCTTTTGTTTTGCTATAAGCGTTTGAACCTGCGGACGATCCCACCTGTGAGGATAAAAAGACTGAAGTTGTTATCGCTCGGCTGGAGCATAAGCTGACGCTGCGGGACCCATTTTATCACAAATGCAAGAACAGAAACCAAAGAAAGGTGTACGCTTCTGCGGCAAATCGCCGAAGATTCGGATGCGCATGGATAGCCCGCTGTTTCGATTATTAAGAACCGAGGTGATATGCAGAATGAGTTCTGGGTGTGGTTGGAGCTAAGGAGGTCGGAACGAGCCGCACGGGGTCAGTGCTTCCAGGGTCGGCACAGGGGATGGGACAGCAAAAGAACACACATACACGCACGCGCGCGCGCACCACACACACACACCACACACACACACCACACACACACACACACAGCACGCACACACACACCACACACACACACACACACCACCACACAACGCACCACACGCACGACACCACACACAGCACCACCATGCACACACACACAACAGACAGACAAGGCGCGCCGCAGCGCTCGAGCACAGCACACGACAGCATAGAGAGAGGAGGGGGGGAGAAGAAGAAGGAGGAGGAGGAGGAGGGAGGAGGAGGAGGAAAGAAAGAAAGAAAGAAAGAAAGAAACGAGGCGAACGACCAAAGATATCTTCGCCAAATCCACCTTCACCAAGCCGGCGAAAAAAGCGATACTTAATCCTTAAGAAGGGCCACGTACTTACCGTGATCATGGTGTGCACGCTGGCGTTCCCCAGCGTTCCCCAGCGTTCCCCAGCGTTCCCCACGTGTACTCCTGCTGCTTCACCACGTCCTCCAGAGTGCGGAACCGGGAGGTGGGGACTGGCGAGCGAGAGGTGAGCCACCAGGGACCCACTGTACGCTGCCGCGAGGACGACAGTGACGGCCCACCAGCAGGCGACCACCACGCGGCTCGGGCCGGACCGCCAGTCGTCCTCAGAGGCTGATGGGGCAGGGAACGTATTGGGATGTCGTTTGTGCTGGTGATGTCTTCGGGGAACGGTGCTTGTCTCTAGCTTTTTCCTGTCTGAAGGTCGTGCACGTCGCCTTCGTGAAGGTCATTTTCGTCGTGAAGGTCAGAATGACCTTTAGTCTTTAGTGTTGAAGGTCAGTCACGTCGTGTTTTGTTGCTAAGGTCTTTCACGCTGTCTTTCGTCGCGAAGGTCATTCACGCCGTCTTTAGTCGTGAAGGTCATTCACGCCGTCTTTCGTCGTGAAGGTCATTCACGCCGTCTTTCGCCACCACAGACCCGTCATCCGTCGTGAAAGTCGTTCACATTGTCTGCATCGCCTCGTCAAGAGTGAAATTCAAAAAGGACGTTTCTGGTCGAAGTAGACTTATCATGACAGCAACGATGATGATAAAAATGATGACAACGATATAATGATGTTGGCGATGCTAATGATGCAGGATCATTATCATTTATCAAGCAGGACCATTATCATTATCAACACGACCACCACCATCTCATAATACACGTTGAACGATGACGATGAGGACGAGGATGAGGATGCATGTGAACAACGATGATTATGAATACAGTTGTGAGGGTGACGACAAGGCAGGATGCACATGCGAACAGCAAAAACAAAACAAAAAAACAAAAAAACGTTCAGCAGTACATTAACCCCCAAAACCTGAAACAGAATGACTGCTAGCGTTCTAAAACAAGATCCAAACACGAAAAGGTTCAAAAGAACGCTTATTTATTTTAACACGGACACACAGTACGCAAATTTTCAGGGAAATCCCCTTTATCGAGCCACAAAGCGACACTTAAACGACAGATAAACGGTTAAAAACGATGAAAAATGAAAGAAAAAGACTTATCTTGTTTTGGTCGAGTTTTTGCAGCTTGTCCGGTGCTTGGAAGTATTGGCATACTGTGTGTCCGTGTTAAAATAAATAAGCGTTCGCTTGAAACTTTTTGTGTTTGGATCCTGAGTACCTTCATAGTTCTTGAACCCGGCCCTTGACTGTGTCACACCGGCGTTCTCACAGCCAAAGCCAGCTATACCATTTCCACAGACGCTGCCTACCTTCAGCGAACACTGCCCCAACGGTCAGG
>JABMCL010000307.1:705000-712500 GCA_018857735.1 Alviniconcha marisindica | reverse complement strand
AAGAAATATGAAACAAACAACAACAACAACAAAAACACAATTACTGTCTAAAGCTTCGCAACATACAAACAGCGCAATAATAAAGCAAAGTAAGACAAATGCAAAACTGAAATTTTCAGCAGAGAGAGAGAGTGTGTGTATGACAGAGAGAGAGGAGAGAGAGGAGAGGAGAGAGAGGAGAGAGAGAGAGAGAGAGAGAGAGAGAAAAAGAGAGAAGAGAGAGACACACACACACACCCCACACACAACCACACACACACACAAAACCCCAACACACACACAAACACACACACACACACCCACCCCAACCACCACACAACAAAGAGAGAGAGAGGCACAGAGAGAGACACAGAGAGAGACACACAGAGAGAGACAGAGACACAGAGAGACAGACAGAGAGACACAGAGAGAGACAGACAGAGAGAGAGAGAGCGAGCGACAGAGACAGACAGACAGACAGACAGACAGACAGAGAATCACATTAACGAATGCCTTTGATTTCTCACGACTCGAGTGTAGCCTACCTGGTTTGTTCTCGAATAGTTTGTCCACGCCTTTTTGGAAGACAAAAGCTGATGCCCGAGAGGGAATCAAAAGCAGCGATGTACAAACTGGCTTCATCGTCCACAACTGTTCATCGTGCGTACCAAGGAGGCTTCGCTTTCTGACAGGGTTTTTCCCCTGCGTGAAGCACCTCTGTGATTTTTCCTGCAAGCAGCAACTCCAGGCTCATTTATGTGAGGAATTTGACGCAGAAATGTTTACTGGACGATGTAATATTGGGGGGGGGGAGAGAGAGAGAGAGAGAGGGGAGAGAGAGAGAAGAAAGAGAGAGAGGAGAGAGAGAGAGGGGAGGGGAGGGGGAGAGAGAGAGAGAGAGAGAGAGAGAGAGAGAGAAAATTTGTTGCTTTAAAGTCCAGGAGACGAGTTTGCCATTAGAGACGAGCCGGGGATTTAAAGCGACTTAAAACTATGCTTTACGTGCTTTCACCGATCACACTTTTATTATTTTAAAACACCGGAAAAATTTCCGATTCATTTGTAAATTGGGGAAATGTAAATGTTTGTTCTTCTTGTGTGTGTGTGTGTGTGTGTGGGTGGTGTGTGTGGTGTGTGTGGTGTGGGTTTTGTGTGTGTGTGTGTGTGTTGGGGTGTGGGGTGTGTGTGTGGTGTGTGTGTGTGTGTGTTGTGTCTGTTTTTTGTCTGTGTGTGTGGGTCTGTTTGTGTGGGTGGTGTGTGTGTGTTGTGTGTTTTGTGTCTGTCTTTTTGTATGTGTGTGGGGGTGGGTGTGTGGGTGTGTGTGGTGGTGGGTGTGTGGGTGTGGGTGTGTTGTGAGTGGTTTTGGGGGTTTTGTTTTTATGTGTGTTTGTGTGTGTGTAGTGCGTGCGGTGCGGGGCCGGGGGCGTGCGTGCGTTTTGTGTGTTTTGTGTGAGTGTGTGGTGGTGTTGTGGGTGTGGTGTGGTGTGTTGTGGGTGGGTGTGTGTTGTTGGGTGTGTGTGTGTGGTGTTGAGTGTGTGTGTTTTGGGGTGTGTGTTGAATGTGTGTGTGGGTGTTTGTGTTTTTGGGGAAAGGTGTTGGTTTGTTTTTGGTGTGGTGTGTGTTGTGGTGGGGTGTGTGTTTTGTGATGTTTTGTGTCCCTTTGTGTGTGAATGTGTGTGTTTGTGTGTTTTGTGTTTGTGTGTGTGGTTTTGTTTTGTGGGTGTGTGTGTGTGTGTGTGTGTTTTGGTGTGTGTGTGGTGTGTTTGTGTGTGTGTGTGGGTGTGTGTGTGTGGGGTGTTGTGTGTGTGTGGGTGTAAGTGTAAGGTGTATTTTGGTGTGTGTTTTTTGGGGTGTGTGTGTGTGTGTGTGGTTTTGGGTTTTGTTTTGGTGTGTGTGTGTTTTGGTGTGTGTGAGTGGGGTGTGTGTTTTGTTGTGATTGTGTGTTTTGTGATGTGTGTTTTGGGGGGTGTGTGGTTGGTGGGGTGTGTGTGTGGTGTGTGTTTTATGTGGGGTGTGGTTGTGAGTTTTTTGTGTGTGTGGGGTTTTATGTGTGTGTTGTGTGTGTGTGTGTGTGTTGTGGGTGTGGGGTGTTTGTGTGTGTGGGGTGTGTGTTTTGTGTGTGTGGTTTTGTGTTGTGTGTGTGTGTGTGCTGTAAACCCAGTCATAACTCAAATTTTTTATCATTTTTGCAGGGTTTTTTTTTAATTGCCCCCGGGCAAGAGCAAGTAAAGAGAAAAACAGAGGGGAAATGAAATTAAAAAAGATCCCCCGTGACTGTGGCGTCCCTGGGTCCGCGGGTTCCACCCCACAGCCACATTTTGTGTTGTTTAAACCCTACATGGCAGATATCCTCGGGCTACGAGCTCACGAGGGCAAACTTTTCTGTGTTTGTTCCCCTTTTTTAATTTAAAACTGAACACCAAAAATTTGTTGTTAAAAGGCCTTTATTTCGGTTTAAAAGGGCCCCCCCAAAAATGCAAAATGCATGCCTTTGGGCCCCGAAATAGTTTGATTTTCGGGTTTAAAAAGACAGCTTTTAAATAAAGAAAGGGGACATTAGTTTTTGGAAACAGTTGAAATTTAAACCTATGGAGCAGCAAAAAAATTACCGTTCTGTTCTGACCCCATTTGAATTTGTGGTAAAAACATAGAACCTGTACGGGGTCTTTGAACAGAGACGGGAGAGAAACACTTTTGTCTTTTCCCAAACACAAAAAGATTTGTTTGAAAAGTACATGTATTCCTTTTTTTTGCGTTTTATTTTGGGGTAATAAAATTTCGAATCGGTGAAATGGGGCGGAGTTATGGGTATTTACGTCAAATGCCTATTTTTTTTTGTTTGTTTGTGTTTTGGTTTCTCTTTTTCCCCCACTAACGTGTAGCTACGTTTCTGTGTTGGCCCTTTGGGGGAAAAATGTGTTTGTGGGATGTGTGTGAAATTTTGTTTTGTGTTGTGTGTGTGTGTGTGTTGGTGTGTGTGTGTGTGTGTGTGTGTGTTGGGTGTGTGTGTGTGGTGGTGGTGGTGTGTGTGTGTGTGTTGGGGTGTGCTGCGGTGCCGGGTTTGCCTGGCCTGTGTGCATGCGTGTGTGTGTGTGTGTGTGGGGGGGGGGGGGGGTGGGGGTTCCCCACACCATGGGCGCGCGCGAAACTTTCTCTGCCCCAGAAAGGAAACATTCACAGTTGATTGTCATGTGTTACGAAGGTCGTTTTGGGCGGGAAAGAACCCAAAACGGCAAATGGCTTTTGTGATTGGTAAAAAGGTGGCCCAACCACCCACCATCCCCCCCCCACCCCCCTTCCCCCTCCAACCCCCCACGGGAATAAACTAAACACATAAAATTAATTTTAGGGGATAACAGTTGCCGGGGAAATTTGGACCTAAACGGTAAATTGCTCACCCCCCGGTTTTGGCTGGTTCGCCACATGGCCAATTTTTTTTTTCCCCCATTTTTTTTCTTTCTCATCGGAGTTGTGAAAATTTTTGCGGGGCCCCGGCTGGGGGTTTAAAAGGGGTTTGGGGCCCGCTTTTTCTGCATAGTTCGGGGCTGTGTGAGAGTCGAGGGGGGCCGTCCTGGGTTTTCCGTCCTAACGAGCCTTCTGGTTTCCGTGGACGTAAAAATTATTGAACCGGCTTCGGCTTTGGGCACAATTTTCCCAAAATTTAAATTTACATCTGAGGACATTAAAGCAAAAACTTCACCCCGTGCTGCAAATACTAAATCAACGTATCCGGGCAGGGTTTTTGTTTTCGATTTATTCACGAAATTTTCTGAAGGGTTTAAAAATTTCTCTTTTTAGATGTGGGGCTTTAAGTCCTTAACGTCGGGATGAATATTAGGGACAAATAGTCTTTTTTCCTTCAAAGTTGCTTAGCCACAGAGACCAATTTGGATACTAGGGGCAAAAGGGGGGAAAACCCCGGGCGGCCACCTCGCTTTCACACAGATCCTGAGCTCTTTATATTCGTTTTTTTCTTTTAAGGGTTTCTTTCCGCCCCCCAGGACATAGGGGGCCCATAGATTAGGGCGAGGAGGGGGAAACCCCGGAAAACCGGACTTTTATCCGAATTTTTATACCCCCTTTGTCTTTTCAGGTTTTTGCTTTCCGTCCCAGAGGGCTATGGGGGGCCCATAGTATTTTGGATGAGGAGGGAACCCCGAAGGGCCCTCTTTTTTTCCCCACAGATCTTGAGCTTTGATACTCTGTTTTCTTTAAATGTTGCCTTTCCGGTCCACCCAAAGACTATAAGGACTATAGCATTAGGGACGAGGGGGGAAAACCCCGGGCGGCCCCCCCCTCGACTTTTTACCCAGAAAAACCCGAGCTTTTATACCCCGTTTTTCTTTTTCAAAAGGGTTTCATTTACGTCAACCCGAGATTATACGGACTATTTTAAGGAGCTTCATCCTTGGAGATCGAACCGGGAATTTTTTTTAAAGTCGGGTTTTCCCCGTGGACACCCCTACAGACAAGGAGCTTTTATCCTTGGAGACTCGAACTGGAAATTTTTCCCAAGTCGGGTTTCCCTGTGGACACCCCCCCACAGACTGAAACCTTTTTGGGTTGGTTACGCATCGCCCGGCTCTCGCTAGGTCGATCCTTGGTAGATGGAAGGAACGATCTCTTCGGATGAATCATCCGTCCTTGCCTATGAACCACTACAAACAATCAAATGACCGGCCAAAGGACAAAACAAAACAAAAACAAACCAAAAACGCAATGAAAAACTGAAAACGAAAAACTGGAAACAAAAAACAAAAAGGGAAAAATACCCCCAAAAATGGAGGCGCTAAGGGACACACCAAACCCTAGCCAGACCTAGAATAACGAACTAGAACAACGGAAAAAGAAGTAAGAAAGAACAAACAGAAAAAGAAAAAGGAAGAGCAAAAGAAGAAAGGAAAAGGAATGAAAAGAAGGAGAAGAAAACAACATCAGCTAAGAAAGACCAACAGCAACCCAGCGTAGGGAATCTGCTAAAAGTAAAAACAAGCCCGACCGATGAAAATTACAGAACCCCCAAAAGCGTGAGACCCTCTACGTGAAACGCATCAAAGCTCACACCGCAGGCAGCAAAGTGGGCTGACCAATGAAACAAGCCCTTGAAAAAACAAAAAAAGAAAGAAAAGGCAACAAAAAAAAAGGGGAAAAAAAAAAGAGCCCCCAAAAAAAAAGTTCAAAAAAAAAAAATTTTTAAAGGTCGCCCCCCCCAAAACCCCGACAAAATCCCCCCCAAACACGCAAAAAAAACCATACAAGGCTCTCCTAGCCACGCATTGGACAAAAACAAGGAAAAAAAAATCATCCATCAAGGCCACCCATTGGCTGAGAACCCAACAGCGCTAGCACACCACACCGACTGAGCGCGCAGCCCGCCACAACGCTGGCAAGAGCGAAAACCGAAGGTACTGCGCCACGAGCAGCGTACCAACAATAAAGAGGAAAAAAGACAAACCCTGAAGTACAAAAACGAAAAGGGAAAAAAGACAAACCCTGAAGTACAAAAACGAAGAGGGAAAAAAGACAAACCCTGAAGTACAAAAACGAAGAGGAAAAAAGACAAACCCTAATAAGCAACCGCCACAACAAGGCGAAAAACGAAGCTGAACAAAAAAGTCTGTGGAAAAAGCAACACAGCAAAGGAGAAATCCTCCCCTACACAAGCACCTCGCGACCCTAACGTCGCAAAAAAGGTCTGCTCACGACCCGAAACCCTACCAACAATGACACGTCGTGCACCGAAACACGGGCAAAAAAAGCCGGGCCAAATAAAAAACGGCAAAAAGAACAAAAAAATGAACTAACCAAAGCAAAACAGTTCGTAAGAAATTTCTCGTCACACCAACTCACCATACCTGAAATAAAGGTACTGGGAAAGGACTGAAATTCATCCCATTCCCAGGGCCACCGCAAAAACAGGCCCTAATAGCAAGCCGGGAAAGAAATGGGCAGAAAAATGAACTGCAGAACCAAATTCGGGGACAACAATACCCCCACACACCCTCTATACACCAACACGGGGTTCGACCCGGGCCGAGTAGACCCAACAATCGACGCATACTTGGATGAAACCAGGATCAACCTGGAAGAAATGAATATCCCCCAGGCAAGCTCCCAACAACTAACTAACGAGGAAAGAAAAGCGTTGGTAAACCTCAAAAAACCCGGACCACATCGTGATCCTTAAGGCTGACAAAAACTCAACTATTGTCGTGATGGACAAAGACGACTACATAAAAGAGGGCCTGAGACAACTGGCAAGCATCCACTACACGGAAGTCACAGACACTCCCGACCCCAAAAGAGCTGGCAAACCAACTTATGAGAACGATCGACGAGCTGTTCGAAGCGAACCAAATCGACAAAACAACCCACAGATTCCTGTCACAGACAGCTAAACAAAATAGCTGGGGGAAAATGTACCTACTCCCCAAAGTACACAAACTCTCATCAGAAGAAATCATCCAAGCGGAAACGCACTCACTTAAAAGCCTAAACAAAACCCTACCGGGACGGCCAATCATTGCGCAATGCGGCAGCCCAACATACTACATAGGCAAACTTATTGATATCTTGCTTCTACCCATTGTCAAAAGACAAAACACGTACATACGGGATACCCCGCACTTCATACGAAGGATCGAGTCACTCCAGGCATCCCCGGACTGCACCCTAGTGGCATACGACTGCACGTCAATGTACACAAATATGGAGTTCAATGAACTAAAACAAGCAGTTAACGACGTGCTGCCACAAATGGTAGCTTGCCAAGGACTGAATAATACAGTCCAAAAACACCACGTAGTCCGACTAGTGGAAACACTACTCACGAACAACTACTTCTCGTTCAACGGCAAATTATACCACCAAACCATTGGGGCATCTATGGGAGCAATACCGTCACCTGAAATATGGAATTCCCTCCCCCCTGGGCACTTGATAAAAATCGCCACCAAAAAAAAATAAAAACCCACTCCGAATTTAGAGACATTTGGGTTCATGATATGGGGGAACGCAACGAAAGAAGACATAACGAACTTCTTTCACACGGCCAACAATTTCCACCACCTCCTCAAATTCACCCACCTGCTATCAAAGCAAGAAATTACCTTTTTTGGATACGACAGTGTACAAAGGAAAAAGGTTCACGAACTCCAGAATACTGGATATCAAAACACACACCAAACCAACGGAGACGTATCAATACCTCCACCGAACATCATGCCACCCAGACTCAGTCTTTCGTGGGTTCATAAAAGGAACAGTCATCTCAAGAATCCGCACCAACTCCGACCCTGACAACTTAAAGTCAGCCCTCGCCAACTTCAAAACCAAACTGATTGAAAGAGGATACAAAATCCAAGAAATAGACCAATACTTCAACGAGGCCCTACTACACGACAGAAAAAGTCTCTTGGCTGACAGCCCCAAAGAACAACAAAATCCCCTTGGTGTACATTACCAAATACCACCCGCACCTCAAAAACTTGAGGAAAGCCCTTACAAAAGGATGGGACCGCA